>CM053790.1:468532396-468742396 GCA_028749045.1 Cupressus sempervirens
GGGCTAATAGTCTAGATGACCATTTTTAGGTGATTACATATTGAACCTCCCCACATGGTAGCAATCCAACTAAAGATTTTGATTCAAGTGGGGACAACTATGATCATGGTAGCTGTGATAGAGTGAGCACGTGTATCAACATCTAGGCCCACAATAAATGTATGAAGAGCCCAAACAAGGAATCCACTTGAACACCAATACTTATCTAATCAGGTTTCCATGTTAAATCTTGGTGTCACTTACGTTCATGCTATTTATTTTATGTGTATGCAACTAAGTTAAATAAAGTTAATCACACTTACTATCTTAAGATCTTCATGTTCAATATTTACCGAGTTACAATTGATATTTTAGTACTTGTCAAGTGTCAGTAAATTGTTAGTATTAACTGAGTGCCTTTGTGTTGATTGAGTTTCAATACTAATTTAGTTTTAGCAAAATTTATGTTTGATTTGTATTGAAATCTAAGGGATTTGGGATTTATTTTTGTAGTAATTGATTCACAACCCCCCCCCCCTCTCTTAGTTACTCCTCTTATATTTCCAACAGAGGCAAGTGGAAAAAGCATTCAAATTTGAAAATTGTTCTCAAAATTTTGATGATTAAAACAAGATGATTGCTTTCAAAAACTCCTTTACTGAAAATAAAGGGCAATATAGTGTTATAAATTTAATATTTTTGGGGATTTTATTGTTGTTTCTATTGTCAAACTATAAAAATTAGAAGCTTTCAATGTTTTGGTGATTTTTTGGTTGTTTCTATTGTCAAACTCTAAAAATTTGAAACTTGTTTCAATTAAAATAAAAAATGCTAAAATCAAATAATAAAAGAAAGGAAAGCTAAGACAAAATCCTCATTCAACCTTAATAAAAGATAAGATAAAACCCTACCTACAAGGGAATGTTTAAACACTTTACAAGTTGTCTGTCTACAAAAATGAAGGTTGCATTGAACCAATGAAATAAGTAAAGATTGTGAGATAAAATAGAATCGATCCTATAAATAATATCGCCACTACAAAATAGAAGAAACTTTAATGAGTACACCATTATAGCACAAAATAAAAGCCTTTTAAGGACACCAACCATAACTTACTGATGAATGAAGATAATTATATAGTCATCCTAAGACAATAGAAATTCACAAATCTAAAAAGATTAAAAGAACTAAAATAAAATTAAAACAACTTGCTTATATGTAGATAAATTCAATCTGTTTAGAGCAACTGATAATGTTTTTAAGCACTTGAATATGTTTTGACCACCAAAACATATAAAACAAAAAAAATTATTTGTGCAAACAAAAAATCAATTTATATCTAAACAAATAAAAACAATTATTTTATAGTCTGCATACTTGCAACTTGATAGAAAGCTTGATTAGCAAGCAAAGAAACAACATTCAAATTCTTCATGAGGTAAGTGGGAAAGCATCAAATTGGAAAATCGTTCTCAAAATTTTCATGATTAAAACAAGATTATTACTTTCAACAAATCCTTCACTGAAAATAAAGGTTGTAAATTTAATATTTTGGGGGATTTTATTGTTGTTTCTATTGTCAAACTATAAAAATTAGAAGCTTTCAATGTTTTGGTGATTTTTTGGTTGTTTCTATTGTCAAACTATACAAATTTGAAGCTCCCTTCAATTAAAATTAAAAATGCTAAAATCAAATAATAAAAGAAAGGAAAGTTAACATAAAATCCTCATTTAGCTTCATTAAAATATAGGATAGAACCATGCCTACAAGGGAAACATTTAAACACTTTACAAGTTGTCTGCTTGCAAAAATAAAGGTTGCATTGAACCTATGAAATAAGTAAAGATTGTGGGATAAAATAGAAGCAACCCTATAAATAATAATAGTGTCACTGCAAAATAGAAGAAATTTTAATAAGTACAACATTGTACCACAAGATAAAAGTCTTTTAAGGACACCAACCATAACTTACCAATGAATGAAGATAATTATACAGTCATCCTAAAATAATAGCAACTCACAAATCCAAAAAGATTAAAACAAATAATATAAAATAAAAATAACTTGCTTATATGTAGATAAATTCTATCTCTTTAGAGCAACCAATAATGCTTTTAACCACTTGAATATGTGTTGACCACCAAAACATATACAATAAAAAAAATTATTTGTGCAAATAACACATCAATTAATATCTAAACAAATAAAAACTCTTATTTTATAGTTTGCATACGTGCAACTTGATAGAAAGCTTGCTCAGCAAGCAAATAAACAACATTCAAATTCCTCATGAGGTAAGTGGGAAAGCATTCAAATTTGAAAATTGTTCTCAAAATTTTCATGATTAAAACAAGATGATTGCTTTCAACAAATCCATCAAAAAATAAAGGGCAATACAATGTTATAAGTTTAATATTTCGGAGGATTTTATTGTTGTTTCTATTGCCACATTATAAAAATTAGAAGCTTTCATGTTTTGGTGATTTTTTGATTGTTTCTATTGTCAAACTATAAAAATTTGAAACTTGTTTCAATTAAAATATAAATGCTAAATTCAAATAATAAAAGAAAGGAAAGTAAACAATAAACTTCCATTTTTATTAAAAACTAAAAATAAGATCTTTTAAGAATAGAAAGAATTTTAAAATAAATAAAACAATATTAAAAAATTTAATGTAATCAAAAAATAGTTGAAGATAGGCAAAGATAAAAAACAAAATTATGGTTGGGGCTGCAATTTTCCAATGAAATATTGTGAAATCCCATAGCAAAGTTCTCACATATAAGCCCATCGGCTTAATAATAGAAACAATCATAATAAGCCCAATCCTAATATAATAGTCATTAATGAATAACTTTTTATTATCAAATATCCTATAGATAATTTTAATAAATTAATATTACATAGTTTACTTTTAACATTAATAATTTTAATAAGTATTTAAATTAAAGTATTAATTATAAATCCACTACTATTATTATTAAGATTTTTTTTTCAAATGCAAAATTTCTATTTTTTAGATTGGAATCTTATTAAATTTAGGATTGTTGTAAATGTAATAACATTGCCCTATTAGGTGTATATGTTTAAAGGCAATGCTCCTAATATAAATAAGTGTAAGCCATGAATAGACATGTCCCTTTAAGGGACATGTCTATTTGTTTATTAATAATTAATATCATAAACATAGTTATAATATAATATTATATTAATTTATAATAAATATAACCATATATTTAATTATTATATTAATTTATCTCATATAATATTAAATACACATATATAATTATATCTCATAGATAATCATATATAGGTTTATCCAATTGAAGCTACCACACATCAACACTCCCTCTTAGCTAGGGAGGATAAACACAAGATCATATATTACTTCAATATAAGAATATCTTTGATCAAAAGATATTCAACATTTTGATATCACATTTGATAGCATGAGTATTGGTCTTCTAGAATACCAACATATGATATTCACCAGTTACTCAAAAAGGGTTTTGATATCACATCTGATATCGAGAGTATTGGTCTCCTAGAATATCGCACATCTAATATTCACCAAGTACTCAAATAAGGCGCAATGTCACATCTGGCATCATGAGTATTGGTCTTCTAGAATATCATACAATATTCACCAATTACTCAAAATAATGTTTGATATCACATATGATGATCAATAGTATTGGCCTCCCAAAATATCAATGATATTCACCAAATACTCTAAGTAATGGTCTCCCAAAATGTTGAGATGCAAAATATTCACCATTTAGTCAATTTGTCTGATCTTATAATACAAGTTATTGTAAGATCATCACCTTACAACAACTTCTCCAAATACAAGTGATGATCATTTAAAATTTGTCACTTCCTCATGATGTACATAGGGGGTAGGACCATTAAAATTACATGGTCACAATGTATATTCATGAATCATAGTCCTCTTGACTGCCATAATTTATTAATCACTAGAGAATCTATCACAACATGATTTACTCCCTATGAATCAATATGATCACGATCATTGAAGGCTGACTGAGTCACATTCTCTTTATGCTCCCTCTCTATCAATGTTGCCTCTTATAAAATGTCAAGATCGTTTTGAATCACAATCTACCCTACTTTTCCTACAAGAACATACTTAGATGAAAAGATCAAGGTAAATAGCTCTTATATTACATATAATCTTTGATAATTATTCACACTAATAATATTCTTATTGTTCACAATATTACTTTTATCAAATATAATAACATAAGAGGTTTATAAAAGTTTTTATATCTATTATAATCAATTATATATTAACTCTTCATAATATATATTAAGAAATATTAAACAATACTACTCTTTACTGTAAAAAATATATATTAAAAAATATTCTCAACAAAATATAACCATATCAAGTATTACCTTTAGATCTACTTAGTAGGTGGTAGGTCCCTAATATTATAGATGTACTATCTCCTTAAAGTATGTGTATTTTCTATTAAAAATACCCATACTGTCAAGTTGAATGTTTACATATTCACCTCAATAGTTAGCAAGCATGATCCGTTTGTCACCCATACATCATTTCAAAGGCTTACAAGACGTGTATTCAAAAGTACTCAATGCTATCAAAACATTTTGGTATAATAAATATAACCATATATTTACTTTTTATATTAATTTATCTCATATAATAATAAACACACATATATAATATCTCATAGATAATTATATATAAGTTTTATCCAATTGAAGCTACCACACATCAACAAATCTAAAGCACTCAATTTCACTCTCTGTTGGTCTTTTATTATACCATAAGTTTTATAAAGTTCAAATTTGTATTTTTGAAATCTTCCAAATTAAAAATTATTTATATAAAAACTTATTAGTGGAAACCAAATTGTGTTATACGATATTTTTGAGACCATTGTGAAAAAATGGAATAAAAGTATAGTAGACTTATATCAAATTTATTTATTTTCCTTATAAATAAGACTTGATTTTTTCCAAACTTATTTTTTAGTAGAAATATTTTTTGTTAAAAGCATGCTTACTAATTATTCTTATGGGTTTCATCATTTGAATATGTTATATATTAAGATTTTTTTTAAAGAAAATTAAAATTGTTTTACTATTGTTAAGACATGTAAGTTGTAAAAGTAGATGAACATTAATGCTCAATGTTGAAAATATTATTTTAATTTTATTTATTAGTCAGAGGCTCTATAGTCAGAGTGAGGTAGGCTAAGAATTTGAAACTCTATGAATTTAAATAAAAATCATTCGTAAAACTTTATGGTGTTGTTTCTTTTATTGATTTATATTACATGCATGCAAGTAGATTAGATAATCTAATAAAGTGGGATTAAGAGAAAGAAGTTTTAGTGGTTCATGATTCAACCCTCCCAGCCTCATATTCCAGGCATTTTGGCCCTCCATTTTGAACTAGCTTATATTCTTTGTAAACTTTAGTAATGAAGACTTTGGCGGGTACAATTTCTTATACCAATGGATTCATTCTACCAAAATAGCATTTAAAATATTTTTCCCCAAATTTGTGATCCTCCACTTTTGTGAGTCATAAGATTCAGACTTGGCAAGGCAACATAAGTAGTTAAGAGCATCATCCTATTCTATTCTGTGTGGTTCAATACCCAACAAGCATCATAAACAAAACCAACTAGAGAGTCATCTAAGCCACCTACCTTAGCCTTTGATTCTACTTTTTATCTAGCGGTTGATCTAGCAATAGGGGCTTCAGTAGTATACCCACAGTTAGTCGAAGCCAACTAGTAGTAGAGGCTAGAGAAGCATATGATCCTTCAGTTTTGAGCCATATGCATGTGTTCCTATGGCCCTACTATCTATAGTGATCCTTAATTGTTGCTAGCAAAGAGGACTTGGGCCAAATGCCATAGAATGATATCAACTAGTTCAAGCGAGAAGGATACCAAATTTCCTCTATTTTTGTAGCCAAAGAAACTATGGAACCTATCAAAACATCCTTAGTTTGGAACCAAAAAGATTAGAGAATTAATGTGGCAATCTGATTGAAAAGAAGGGGTATGAATACTATAAGGTTTTTGCAATAGCATTTTCCTCTATGAATCAAAATTTGAACTATTTCCAATTTTCCCCTTGAACTTCTGCAAGGTAGTCCACCTATTTGTTTCTCTTTCTAGGAGCACCCTAGATGCCAAATGCCTCAAAGTCATCAATGTTGTCCCTTATTATATATTTTTAAGACTTGAGAAGACTCTTCTTTGCTATACTTTGAACTCAATTTTGGTTCATAGACATCTCACTATCTTCAAATACCTATAGAAAATTGACTCCTTTTTTTGGTGCTACTAGGAATCACTAAATGAATACCAAATAATACAAGAGAACATGAATTTGAAAGCAAAATAGCAACATTCATTGTTGAGGGAAACCAAAATTAAACCTACACCAATACCTTTCTTGCTCCTTGAACCATCACAATTAACATCAATTTTTACTTTGTTGATTGTTTAGATATTTGGCCTAGAATGTCTTTCTATATCTTTTCCTTTGTCATTCTATCCATTTCTCTTTTAATACTCAAAGAAAAAAATTCATGGTATTTATTTTGTGTACATCATTAAGGCACCTCCTTATTTTTTTCAATAACTATTTTAGTTTATATTCCACCAAAAATGATTCTAATATTGCATTCCATACATGTAGGGTGTTGATTTCCTTCCTATTCTCACATTTCCAATAGATAAATAGTCTCCACCTTTTAATTAACATACTCCAACTTTTGTATAACATCCAAATTTGTTGCTCTAGCTCTAGCTACATTCACAGCTATATGTTTGACCAAGTTTGTATTTTTTCTGACATAATTGTAGAAAAGACAAATGTTATGCAATGTTTGACATTGAGCTTTGAAATGATAAATTTTTTCTCTAATGTCATACTCAAATCCAAGATCAACCAACCTATCTGCCTTATCTAGCATTAAGTACTTGCGATAGAGATAAAACCAAATATTCAATCTATGTTCAATAGAGATAAACCCATATAATTCAATCTTTGTTCATTATGAGGCTAAATTTCTCAAAAATCACCATACTAATTAAAAGGTAAACTATACCAATCTAAAATTCATATCATGAAGGTCAAAGACTATAACCAAAATCAATTCAAAAGTCAGAACTTTCAATATGACTTAATTTTGGTAAGGCGTATCTATCACTTAAACTTATTCTAGAAAATGACTTATCATTCCATTAATTTTTTTTTTGTAATATTACAAATTTTCATCCAATTCTCACCCACGTTGCATTCTTAGAACAACTTGCACAAGGCAATTACATTCAAAGTTCATGGCTGATATGGCTAAGAATACTAAGCAATCAAAAAATGTAGTTGGGGGATCTAAAGTACTCTCATGTCTCAACTACAACCATAAGATGCAAATAAATGGGCTAGAATGTCACTTTTGTTTTTATTAGAAGCACAATGTTGAATAATAATTTTATAACAACCAATAACATTGACCGACATGTGAAGCACTTTCTTTGTTGCCATGTTTAAAAGATAATGCAAGTTGTCAAAGCATAGATAAACCACATGCATAGGTGAAAAAGCTTAGCAATTTTTTAAATAAGTGCAATTGCCAACTATCCATGCTATGAGTCATAATGGAGTCAGGTTTATGAAGAAATGAAGCAGATTACATGGCTATGCTCATATTAGTTTCTATATTTCATGTATATAAAGAAAAAATTAAAAAATATATCTTTAAAAAAATTATGTCAGATTTAATTTGTATTGCCTTGTTAACTCGTGTCATTCCAATTCTATATTGTGTTTAATTGAATAATTGAAAGTTATTTCATTAATTAAAATAATTAATGATTTCTTAATAATTTAAGGAGAGTTTTCATTCAATGTGATTCATTGAACACTTGACAAAAAAAAGTATCAACATATCATTTGATTATTATTATTTTGAATATAATTAAGTTATTTTGAAAATTAAAATAATTTGAATTTAAAAATAATAATTTTTTTGTAAGATTTTTAAAAAAAATTATTCACTATTTATAAACTATATATTTGAAGATAATACATTTTTATTTTAGAATTAAAGTATCTTTTAAAATTCTCCTAGAAGTTTCGTTGTTATTTGTTGAAATATTAATAAAATTTGTAATAAAATGATAAATATGTTTTATTGGAAACGTTGATAAAATATGCATTAGTAAGTAAATACAACAATTTATTATTATATGGAAAACTAATACTACATGAAAATAATTCTAGTTAGGGAAAGAGACCTAGTAGCCTCTTGGGGTCCAATGACTAATACAATATTGTTATAGATCCCCCTAATTATTGCTTCTAAAAAGCCCCTCAAAATGATAACAAATCTACTAATATCCAATAACACATGTAGTGATAGCCGATCACACATGTACTAATAACTGATCACCCATGTTTTCTTTGGATACATTAAATCAACCTACTACAGTTAACATGTTTAAAATGAAGCAAACCACAAAGTTCTTAAGAAAATTTTATGCAGTGGGTTGTCACAAATCAAAAGCTCAACATGACATTTGCATTACATTTCATGTTCATAGTTAAATATACAACTTGAAATAACTCTTAAACTTAAAAATCTCCACACTAAAGGTAAGAACTTTGGCGCTTGAGCCCCTTGTTATTAAAAAAACAACAATGACCCATAAAATATAAGATTAGAACTTTTTCCTTAGATCACATTATTTCTTCCAAACAACTAGGTCATCCAAAAATCTAGATACATCACAGACACAATTTGGACGGGAGGAATTTACCACTCCATTTGGAGTTGAAAGATAGGTGGAATCTTGTGAAATCTCTAGATATAATCATTTTAAAAAATAAAAAAAATAGTAGTTAAAAAAATATTTGCCTTGTCTTTACATGCAAAATCCTTCCCACGTGGGAAGACACCTTCTAATGCATAAGGGGGAGGTATTCACGTTGGAAGATCTTGGAAGATAGGTAGTCTACGGATTGCAAAAGGAGCTCATTGGAAGGGATGTAGGTAGTTTGTCAATCTCTATTGGCATTCTAACTCATATTCAACTATAATCCTAATCCAAGCTTTATCCTACTCTTGCACTTAAATAACTTTATTCTTATAAAATAGTTTGAAATGTTTTAAATTTTGTTAACTTGCTAATTAATGGACAAAGTCAAAACAGATTAAATTGGAGATTTACAACTATCATTAAAATTTATTATTTATTTGTTAAAAAAAAGCAATTCTTTAATATTTTTTAAATTATTAGATAATTATTTTAAATAATTAATGTAATTTCTACAAACAACAATTCAAGACCCAATTTAGCCTTAACAAGAATCCTAATCATAAAGTTTACTTTATTTTAGAATGGAGACCATTTTATTTGATGTATAGATTATTCATTGCAAAAAGAGGAAGAAAATTATAAGAATTTTACAAAGAACTAGTTTGATGATGTATCCCTTTTACATATTTAAGGATAAAAAACTACGTAAATTATTTAAAAATTTGAAGTTTTTTATTTTTATAAGATTAATTATTATGTGTTTTACTTAATTTTTATTATTTATTTGTTTAGCTCAAGGAGATTCAAATCCAAGACCTTCCAGATAAGAAGTTCACAATTTACCTTTGTGTTGTAGGCTCTTGCCTTAAATTTTTTTTCAGTTGAATTTTTATTAAAATAATTAATTTAAAAACACTACATATTTATTTTTTCAAAGCTATACATATTATATTTTTAAAGTTATTTATTAAAAGTTTTTATATATTATATTTTCTATATTATTTATTGAAAGATGTTGGTATTTCAGAATCAAAATGCAACTTTAAACCTTAATAAATTGCTAAAAAAATACTCTTTTTTTGTGTTTTAAGTCTAGATTACATGAATATTTTTGTAAATCTAGAAATATAAATAATTGTGGATTTTTTTTTTAAAACATATTTAAAAATATATAATATAATTCTTTTAAATATAAAAGTATATATATTAAATAATACATTGAAAATTATTTATTAACAAATTTTGTAAATATAAGTCGAAGGAAATGATGAATGCTTGAGAGTTGAGACATATGTAATTTTTTCGTTTAATATAAGGCATGCTTGGCAAAAAAAAAATCTTTTTTTTACTGGAAATCAATTTTTTAGAAGGCGCAATTTTCTAGCCCCGAAATCTTTGTTAGGTGAGATTTGATGTTTTACAGGAAGAAGTTGATCCAAGAATGACCTATAATCTTATTATTAAATTTTCCATAATGATTATTCGTCTAACTGGAGACAAGAAAACATTGATTTTAAACCAACATACAGAAGAATAAAAATAGTTGAGAAAATGTATTAAATTTGGTGGTTTTCATAGGAAAAGATGATGAACAATGGAGAAGAAGGGCAAAGATATTGTGGATGCCAACATAATACAATCATGACATATTTTTCTTTTTTGTAACATAAGCTTGTTTGTTTATTCAACTTGACATCTTCACATTCTCATGAGTCTTCTGCAACCCTATATGTCTCGGGTAAATTTTACATTTATGGCAAGTTTCCAATGATGACTTTAATTTTCGTATATAATGTAACATTATTCGATTGAAGTCTCTTTTATAAGACTAGCCTATTGACTAATACTATTTATTTTAAAAACAAGAGCTACAAGGTGTTAGGATTTGACCACGGACATAGATAACAATTACATGCAAATATAAACAATATCAGAAAATAATAGATCACACAGAAGAGAACACAAGATGCCAAGATTTAATGTGGTTAACCCAAACCCTAGGCTACGCCCACCAAACAACAAGTCCAATATTATTACGATCCATTGATTACAACCTGATTACAATTCGTAATCCTTTATAGCTCAATACTGTTGCAAGAAGCAATTTTCACATCACACCTTATGAAACAATCCCTAACTCTAAGCCCTGTTATACAAGTATTTTTACCACTTTAGGGTTAAAATTAGTTACAACATGTCGGCCATAAATTGATGAATAAATAATAACCAATTGGTGAATAGTAGCCAAATTTATTTTATGAATGATGAAGTATGTACAGTACTTCCCTGATCAGACACCACAAACTAACAATCTCCCACTTGGGAACTGATTAGACTCCAGTATACAACAATCTCCCACTTGGAGACTGATATGATAGCAATACTGCTACCACATGGGGCTCCCACTGGATCAAACCGCCTTGGACTTTACTGTTCATTTTATTATGTTTAGTCTAGAAGACCAACCAAAGTTGAAGAGGAATTCAACTTCTCCCTTGTTACTACCTTTCCAAACATATCTATTGGATTATCATTTGTATGTATCTTGTCCAACTTTAATTGACTGAATGAAATGGTGGTACCACAACTAAATGTGTTTTGTCTTTGAATGCAGAGTAGAACTCTTCGCAAGATGAATGACACTCTGGCTATCTGTAAACAAATAATTATCCCGCTGAGGGTGTCTCAATTCATCCAAGAAGAACTGGAACCATATCATCTCCTTGGCTTCCTTTGTAGTAGCAACATACTCTACCTCTATAGTGGGTAAAGCATTAACCTTCTGTAACCTAGAAACCCAGCTCACTATTACCTCAACAACAGTAAATACATAACCTATAGTACTCCATCTGGTATCAATATCCCCTACCAAATCTAAGTCAACATATCCTTGTAAATCAGTAGTAGAGTCCCAAAAGTGTAAAAATTTATTGGATGTACCTCTCAAATATCTAAGAATCCATTTGACTGAATTCCAATGCTCAATTCTTGGAAGACTCATGTACTTGCTAACGACTCCCACTACATGTGCAATATTTGGCCTTGTACATACCATATCATACATCAAGCTTCCTAAAATTGAAGCATAAGGTGCCTTGGACATCTTATCTTCCTCTTCTTGTGTCTTGGGACATATCTCCTTAGTCAACTTCAAATGACTAGGTAAAGGTGTGCTGACAACTTTAGCATTCTCCATAGAGAAAGGTTGCAATACCTTTGCAAGATAATCAGCCTGAGATAAGGTCAATTTCTTGTTCTTCCTATCTTTGTGAATCTTCATACCAAGAATTTGTTTTGTTGCCCCTAAATCCTTCATAGCAAATGCATGTGCTAACTAGCATTTCAGCCCCTTAATGTGATCCATGTTAGATCCATGTTGTGGTTGTTGCAAATCATGAGGAATTGCTAGAATATTATCTTTTGGAGTATCATCTAGCACTACATAATCATCTTCTTTCTTCTCATGTTGCTACAATAGATCTTTGTACAACACTTTCTCATTAAATATGACATCCTTACTTCTTACAATTTTATGATTTTAAAAATCCCAAAGCCTATAACCAAATTTATCAATGGCATATCCAACAAATACACATTTCTTTGACTTAGCTTCTAGCTTGGTTCTATTTTTATAATCTATATGAGAAAATGCTTCACAACCGAAAGTTTTGAGAAAAGAATAATGCACCTTCTTACTAGTCAATGCTTCCTCTGGAATACCACAACCCAAAGGAGTAGAGAGACCTCTATTAATCAAATATACAACAATATTAATAGCCTCTACCCACATGTTTAAGGGCAACCCAACATGCAACCCCATGCTCCTTGCACACCCCATTATAGTCTTGTTCATGTGTTCAACCACTCCATTTTCCTATGGAGTCCTTGGAACAATTTTTTGTCTACAAATATCATTAGTGGAGCAATTATCTTCAAATTCATGACTGCAATACTCACCATCATTATCATATTTGAGACATTTTAATTTCTTATCAGTCTCATTTTCAACCAAGCATTTCCATTTGTTTAAGAAAATAAGCCCATAATTTTCTAGTTGCATCATCAATAAATGTAACATAATAATGAGAGCCACCAAGGGAAGATACCTAAGTTGGTTCCCATACATCTGTATGCACAAGCTCTAATTTCTCACTTTTATTTTCCTTCCCAATCTTCACAAAACTCACTCTCTTTTATTTTCCATACACACAACTTTCACAAAAATGCATATTAACACATTTTAGACCTAGTAAAAATTTCTTTGAATGAAGTAATTTCATACCTTTCTCACTCATGTGCCCAAGTCTGTTGTGACACAATGTTGTATCAGAATCTATAGTAGCTATTTGTTCTCCCTACTCAACTGCAACAACTATTTCTAAAATTTTATTTTTCTTTGAAACAATTAAAGTAGAAGGAACAATGTGACATGTATAAAGATATAAGGTACCTACTTTCACACCTTTCGCTACTACAAGGGAACTTTTTGAAACCTTCCAATTTTTCTCATTAAAAGTAACTACACAACCCTCATCACCGAGTTGCCCAACAGAAATTAAATTCCTACTCAGCCTTGAAACATGTCTTACCTCATGTAGTAGTCAATGATTCCCATTCTACAACTTAATATTAACTTTTCCCTTTCTAAAAATATGACAAGGTTCATGTCCCCCAAATAAACAAGCCTAAAATCCCCTTGGACATAATCAATGAAACAACCTCTATGAGGTGTAGCATGAAATGAAGCACCAGAATATAAAACCCATGAATCATCAACACTTTCTAAAGACATAAGCAAAAAATCCTCTTCCAATTTGTTTCTTACCACATTTGCCTCATTGTCTCCATCTTGCTTTTCCCCTTCATTTTTCTTTCAAGTCCAACAATCTTTCTTCTTATGCCCTAGTTTTCCACAATACTAGCAGCCATTTGGTCCTCTCGATTGAGACCTCTTCCCTTTTGACTTTCCATTCGATTTCCTAGAATTTCTAGAATTACTTCCTCTCTTAGTCGTTCTACCTCAACTTTGTGCGTTCAAAGCAGTTCTAGATATAGATCTGCCTGAGGTTTTCCTACAAGTTTCTTCACTCAAAATAACACCAATCACATCATCATATTTTAGAATATTAGATCTAGAAATGGAATTACTCACAGCCATTACCAAGCCATTCCAACTTTCAAGCAAAGAACACAAAATCAAGAGATCCCTAATTTCTTCATCAAAATCAATACCCATAGAAGATAACTTACTAGTAACAATATTACACTCATATAAATGATCTGCAACAAATCCATCTTCATATTAAATAAATGCTTCATGAGAAATACCTTGTTTGAAGCAGAGGGCTTTTCATAGAATTGTGCTAGGGTTTCTATCAACTCTTTTATCGTCTTCTCTTTTATAATATTAAATGCCACCAATGGTGCCAGGCATAATCGAGTGTTTCCAAGTGCCTTTCTATCTAAAAGATCCCAGTTGTCATTTGTCTTGGATCCCTAATTCTTGGTTTTTCATTTCAACAGCTTCCATAAATCCTTCTGATAAAGATAGTCTTCCATTTGCATCTTCCATAACTAAAAGTTCTACCCATTAACCCTTAGCTTACCCTCATCTATGATCGCTCCCACTCAACTTTGAGACTCCCACTAAATCATGAGACTTTCCTGTAGAGGATAATTGAAAAAAAAAACTAGGCTCTAATACCACTTGTTAGGATTTAACCACGGAAAAAAATAGCAATTACATATAAATATAAACAGTATCAGAATATAATAGATCACACATAAGAGAATGAAAGACACCAAGATTTAGCATGGTTCACCCAAAACCTGGGCTATGTCCACCAAACAACAAGTCCAATATTATTATGATCCAGTGATTACAACCTAATTACAATCAAAAATTCCTTACAACTCAATACCACCTCAAGAAGTAATTTTTGTATCACACCTTATGAAACAATCCCTAACCCTAAGCCCTTTTATAAATATATTTTTTCCACTTTAGGGTTAAAATTAGTTACAACATGTTGGCCATAAATTGGCGAATAGTAGCCAATTTTTTTTTATACGAATTATGAAGTATGTATAGTACTTTCTTGATCAAACCCCACAAACTAACACAAGGAAGCCAAGTTCTTGCCTATGATGTTTTAGGTTTGAAGTATGGATGGAAGGGTTTCAAGATTGGATATAGATACGGAGGAAGTTTCATAGTGTGGGTGATTTGAAAAGTAGTATTAGTTTGTTTAAGCATAAGAAATGTTCACAAGGGTAAAAGAAGTATAACATAGTCCCCATGTGACTACATGAAACTTGAAATCATCATTAAACCAAAATATTTGTCTCACGTTATCTAGTAGTACTCTTGATCCCCATTGTTGACAGTTGCCTACAACAACTTTCCTCA
Source organism: Cupressus sempervirens (assembly GCA_028749045.1). Classification (NCBI taxonomy): domain Eukaryota; kingdom Viridiplantae; phylum Streptophyta; class Pinopsida; order Cupressales; family Cupressaceae; genus Cupressus; species Cupressus sempervirens. The sequence goes on from CM053790.1 coordinate 468,547,618, forward strand.
CTAGCCCCCACTTTCAAGGAGGAAATAAGAGACAACCCAACTAGCAAAGAGAGTTTGGGTCCCAAAAAACACCACCACTATATTGATATGCACTTATCTTCAACATTTCATTTAACACATTTCCATAAAGACATTTTTTCCCATCAATCCACAAGAGCTCTCAAAGATAAAATCAACTCAGATTTTTCTAACCCACAATACCCAAAAGTTTGTTGCAACATTAACATACTCACCACATAACTGGCAATTTTACCAGGTGTTCTAATCCTAATTGATTGTGTTTCTTTTCTTGGGTGAATTTCCTTGACTCTTTGGTATCTAGTTAGGTTTAGTTTTTTATCTGCACTCTTGAGCTCTATGTCCATACTTATGAAAATTATAATATTATCCTTCAAATCTAGGTGCAAATGGTGTATTACTAGCTTTGGATCTACACTAATGTTCTTCATGTCCTTTCTTCTTGCAATTAAAATAATTATTAGTAAATTTAGGCTTTGGGTTTTGCTTACCAGTTTTTCTTCTACATATGTTTGTTGTATGGCCTAGTTTTCCACAATGATAGCATGTAGGTTTGTTCTTTGGCTTTACATTTCTTTGCTCTCCATTATTTTATGATTCTCCTTCCTTGGTATATGATAGGTGCTCAACGTAACCTAGTCTAGATGTATCATGGGGTCTTCTTTGTAATATCTTCAACTTTTCATAATATCTCACAAATTCTTTAGGTTTGTTCAACTTTTCAATGAATTCTTCTCATGTTTTAGTTCATCCTTCAAATGCTTATTCTCATATTTTAGATTTTCAATCTCCAAATATTTTTTTATTGAACTCTTGTGTTGTAAGAAGTAGCCTATTATAGCCTATTAGCCATGTCAAACTAATTTTGAGTGAACATTTGTACTTCATTATTCTTGTCATAACATCTTGTAGATATACAACTTTTTTCCTCTTCAACTTTATTTTTTAGTTCAATCACTTCACATAATCTTACTAACTAGATTTCATGTTCTCTCTTTAGTGCTCTTACCTCTTCATTCAGTGTGTTGTTCCTTTCCAATAATTATGCTATTGTTGCATCATTCTCATTGGAATTTCCATCATTAAGTAAACCTTCAATTTCTTCCTAATATTATGTATCATTCTGCATGATTGCCAATTCTTTTCTTTTCTTTAAAGATTCCCTCAACTCTTCTCTTGCTGATTCAGGTTGTTGCAGTATAAGTTGTATCTCAATCTTCTAATTTTTAATGATCTTTCCCAACTTGTAGGCCTCCATCTCCAAGATCTTTTCCCTCAAGTTATTAGACTTCTACTAAAAGAACAAAGCTCTGATACTAATTGTTGGAAGTCAATTGGAAATGTAAAGGGTGAATTAGGATCTATAAATTTTGTAGCCTTCTAAACAATTATTAGATTGATATCTTTCACCACTAACCCTTATCTCATCAATATCACAAATTACATAAACATATACTACAATGATGTATCAGATCTAATCCATTGATCATAACAATAAACATGAAAGTAAATGATCAACACATAACACAAAGATTTGGTAACCTAGAAACTCTCCAAGGTGAGGGTAAAATTGGGTGGGAATGAGACCCAAAAATCTTCACTACTACAGTAAAAAAGTTTTCCTATTAGGGCTACAATTTTGATCACTTCTGCTGATCTACCCTATGAGGGGTCTTCCCTACTAAGATCTTATGAAACTTATTCAATTTACCTTGATTAAAGGATTCAAAACTTAAAACAAAGTAAGCACTCAGTTATGACCACTTTGTTAAAAGATTTACCTTGATTCACTTGCTAAAATGTATCAGTACCTAATCCCTTGGATAGTACTGTAATGCTTGATTATGGATCTCCTCTTTCTAATGTTTGATCCGTCTTTGATATGATATAACTTTATTATATGTACTTTACTGCTCTGTTGGGTCACTCTGCCTTGTTTATGCTTCAAACTTTTCTTTTGCATCCAAACCTTGTACACATGCATACACACTCTGCATGACAAAATTAAGGTTCAGATCCTCCTTATATAACCAATTAGAGAAGGTTCTAGATCAAGGTAAATCATCCAAATTTCTCCCTTTTATTGCATAAACCATCCATTTTTCTTATTGGTTAAATACCTTGCATAGGGATTAATGTCCCATGCCAAAACATGTGATCATCTCCTTAAATTATTCCTTGATCATTAAACCATGCAATAAGTTGACCAAATATTATTTACCTCAGTGTTTGTGCAATTCCAAACAAATTTTTTAACATTGGCTTTCTCGATACATAAACACTTTGACGCTCAGTCATAATTAATCTTCATATTGTTCCTTAGTTTTTGAATGCTCAACACTCACTATATAACTTGACATGAACTAACTTTGTGTTTCTCAACACAAACTAACTTCTATCTTACTCAACATGTATAGGAGAACTCAGTGACCATATAAATTCTCAACAATAATAATTGCTCGACTATAATAGAAATATGAACAACTATAAATATATTGCTTGACCTTTAATGGATGGCTCAGTCGCTGTGATGACCAACCAACTCTACCAAATAAATGACTAAGTGTTTGACACTAATAGACAACAAACTATAGCGATTAACAAGAGTTATTCATTCCTTTAGGCTAAACAATAAAATTAGAGCATTCAATTACAAAAATCTTTGGACTAGTGAAAAAAGTTGTTTGCACATCTTGAGAGATACAATGGTGGATTAGTCTCATTTTTTGACAAATTTTCAACACCTATGTAGAAAGGGAGATATTTTAATTGGTAAAAAGTATTTTGTTTCTTATGTATACTATGTGGAAGGATTAAGGAGAATTCTTCTAAATTTTAGTAAGTTGATAAAAGTTTTCAAGTAAGTTTTCTTGGAGAAAAATACAAAATTGTGGAAGTGTCTCAAAAGTTTGTTGTAGAAGGCATAATGAATAGTAAATAGTAATGTCTACTATATTAAGATGACCAATGGAGGTATTTTCTATTTGGCACTAAAGAAAAATATTGGCTATGGAATAAGAGGATGAGATACATCAAATCTAACAATCCTAAGAAGCTAAATACCTCTAATGTTGTGTGATACATGCCAAAAGTTTTAGATTATGATAAAATTAGGTTTTGAAGGGACCCTGAAGCCCTTTAACAAAAAAAAGAAAGATAAAGTAATACAGCCCAACTAGGAAAAAAACCTGCAACAAACTGAAGAACAGTATCAAAATCAAGTTTTACAGGGACTTGAAACCACTAGAAAAGTCCAAAAACAAACTAACCCAGGTTTTACAGGGGCTTGGAACCACAAACAGTCTAAACTATATAAAAAAACTAGAAAACAAGACCAGAGTCCCCAACCAGCGACCAATACCAGACAGGCGCCAAACTAGAGAACCCACCCCAGTGCCACTATTGCAGCTCCAGGATTAATTTAGTTTCTTCCTTACCAATAGCATCAGTCTCTTGAATGGAAACAACATCCATAGTAGCAGCAACTTTCATAGCACTCTTCCTCGAGCTCTGCCTAGTTCTTTTGCTCGGACCCTTAGCTGAAATGATATCTTCATTCGCCCTTTTGCCCAAGCTAGCAGCGGCTGCCCAAATACTCGAGGTGACCTGTTCCATCTTAGTGCTACTCTCCTTGATTAAAATTGTGAGGTTCTTCTCATAGTTGTTAAGTTTGTTAGGGATGTCTCCCATCTGTCCTTCCATATGACTAAGTTTAGCATTGATAGTATCTAGGTTATGTTGCAGAATTTCCACCTTTTTCTTCAAACCCATTATTTCATTGTAGATCTAGGAATCAACCTTGAGATTGGTGTCAGCTTTCTCGTTAGCAGAATGCAAGAAGGTAAGCATGGTATCCCTCTGCATAGTGTCACAATCATCTTCAGTAGTCTCGTGAGGGGGGGAGCAAACATTATCATTGATATCCTCCATTTTCGTTTGATCCTCCTTTCAACCCTCGACATAGTCCTCAGGATGAGCAGAGTCCTTCATTTTTTCTTCCTCTGTCCCCTTAACAGGAGAAGCAGTAATAGCCATATGGTCCTCCTTATTCTTCTCAACAGGATTCCCAATAGTGTTATCTTCCACTTTATTACCCCCACTAGAAATAACCTGGTTGCCCTCATTATTAGATTTACTCTGTTCAAATTTACCTTCACTATTATTTTCCTCTTTTCCTTTTTCATTATTATCTTCAGTCTTCGGATACCCGTCCAAATTAGAACTTAACTCTCCAGTTTCAGTATCATCCTCATCCTCAGGTTTCCAATTCTCACAGCTTTTTGAATTATCAGTCTCAGACTCCTCATTCTCAAGAACTTGAGAGGCAGAGGGTTTCAAATTCAGGGCATTTTCTTTACCTTTAACAGAGTCACCCTTCTTACTCTTAATGGGTTCTTTCTTCTTGTCCTTAGAGGGAGTAGAGGCAATGCGCTTATTTTTACAATATCCCTTAATAAGAAGGATTAGACCTTCATGAAGAATGGGTCTGGATTCCTTTTTCTTATGGGCTTCTAAACTATTAAGTAAAGAAAACGGAAAAAAGAAGGGGAAAGATATTCTATCTTTATATCTGAAATGATTTAAAAAAACAAAATGACATTTATGAACTCTTTTATTTCTTCCATCAAGTATGAAATACTCATGGATGCAGCAGAGAACGTCCCTCCAGATCTCCTTTATCTAGTTCGCATCAAAGAAATCACCATTCTTTTCTAGAAGCTTCTCCTCTTCTTTTGTTTTCGAAAACTTTTTGTAGGCTGCATTTGAAATACTAGTTTTCTTAGTGAATTTTATGCGCATCGTAGGAAGCCCTGTGATCTCAGCAATAAACTCCTCCGTAAGTTTCACAGTCACACCATGGAGAGTGACTTTGTCATTGGACTAGTTCTTAAAGAAAGTCGTAGTGATGTGTGGCTAAAACCTATACATGCCAAAAGTTACTAGACCTAGCAATCCAATTTGCAGAGAATATCAATTTAGAAAGGAAACCAAAGCCTTTGGAGTTGATACATACACATATATGTGGATCTACAAGAAAAAAAGAACTCTATGGTCAAAGGTATTTTGTTTGTGCAATTCCAAAAAAATGTGTTAACATTCACTTACTTGCACATAAACACTCTAATGCTCAATCATGATTAATCTTCATGTTGTCCCTTGGATTTTGAATGCTTGACACTCACTCCATAACTCAACATGAACTAACTTTGTGTTTCTTGACACAAAGTGACTTATGTCTTACTCGACATTTATAGGAGCACTTGATGATCATATAATTGCTTAGCAATAACAATCTCTCAACAATAAAAATTTCTTGACCTTAACATAAATATGAATAATTCTAAATACATTACTTGACCTTCAATGGATGGTTCGGTTGCAGTGATGACTGACAAACTTTGCCAAATAACTGACTAAGTGTTTGACACTAATAGACAAAAAACTATAGGGATCAATAGAAGTTATTTATTCCTTTTAGGCTAACCAATAAAATTAGAAAATTTAATTAAAAAAAATTAGGACCAGTGAAAAAAGGTGTTTGCACATATTGAGAGATATGATGGTGGATTAGTCTCATTTTTTGACAAATGTTTAATTCCTATGTTTAGGGAGATATTTTAGTTGATAACAAGTATTGTGTTTCTTATGTATACTATGTGGAAATATTAAGGAAAATTCTTCAAAGTGTTAGTAAGTTGTGTGATAAAAGTTTTCAAGTAAGTTTTCTTGGAGGAAAATACAAAATTGTGGAAGTGTCTTGAAAGTTTGTTGTAGAAGGCATAATGAATAGTAATGTCTACTATATTAACATGACCAATGGAGGTATTTTCTCTTTGACACTAAAGAAAGATATTGGCTCTAGAATAAGAGGATGAGTGCATCAAATCTAAGAATCCTAAGAAGCTCAAATACTCTAATGTTGTGAGATACGTGCCAAAAGTTACTAGACCTAGCAATCCAATTTGCAGAGAATATCAATTCGAAAAGAAAACCAAAGCCTTTGGAGTTGATACCCACACATATATGTGGGGCTACAAGAAAAAAACTCAATGGTGAAGGATACTTCATTTTGTTGGTGTAATTGCAAAAAATTGTATTAATTTTGGCTTGCTTGGCACATAAACACTCTGAGGCTTAGTCATGATTAATCTTCATGTGTTGTCCCTTGGCTTCTAAATGCTCGACACTCATTGTATAACATGACATGAACTAACTTTGTGTTACTTGACACAAAGTGACTTCTGTCTTACTTGACATATAAAGGAGCACTCGGTGACTATAGAATTTCTTGGCACTAACAATCGCTCAACAATAACAATTGCTCGACCTTAAAAAAATATTAATAATTCTAAATACATTGCTTGACCTTCAATGGATGGCTCAGTCGCAGTGATGATCAACCAACTCTACCAAATAAATGACTAAGTGTTTGACACTAATAGACAAGAAACTATAGGTATCAACATGAGTTATTCATTCCTTTTAGGCTAACCAATAAAATTAGAACATTTAATTACAAAAATCTTAGGACCTGTGAAAAAAGGTTTTTGCACATCTTGAGAGATATGATGGTGGATTAGTCTCATTTTTTGACAAATGTTCAATACCTATGTAGAAAGGGTGTAGAAAGGGAGAAATTTTAATTGATAACAAGTATTGTATTTCTTATGTATAATATGTAGAAGGATTAAGGAAAAGTCTTCTAAGTGTTAGTAAGTTGTGCGATAAAAGTTTTCAAGTAAGTTTTCTTGGAGGAAAGTACCAAATTATGGAAGTGTCTCAAAAGTTTGTTGTAGAAGGCACAATGAATAGTAATGTCTACTATATTAAGATGACCAATGGAGGTATTTTCTATTTGATAGTAAAGAAAAATATTGGCTATGGAATAAGAGGATGTGATGCATCAAATCTAACAATCCTTAGAAGCTCAATTCCTCTACTATTGTGAGATACATGCCAAAAGTTACTAGACCTAGCAATTCGATTTACAAAGAATATCAATTCGAAAAGAAAACCAAAGCCTTTGGAGTTCACACACACACACACACACACACACACACACACACACACACACACACACACACACACACACACACACATATATATATATATATGTGGAGATAAAAGAAAAAAAGAACTCAATTGTGACATGTACTTCATTTTATTCATTGATAATTATACTAGAACAACATGGGTAATATTTTTGAGAAAAAAACAATCTCTAGATATATTTAAGATCAACAAGATACTAGGATTAAGTTTTTGAGATATTATATAGGGGATTTCATATTGTATGGATTTAATATATTCTATGAAATGTATAGAATTTGAAGATAGTTATTTATATTGGAAATATTCAAGACTATGCTAGGTTACTGAGAGGGGAGGGGTGAATCAGTAACCTCTAAAATTTCTACACCAATTTCAATTCAAAATCCAAGAAATAATTTAAAATTAAATCTAATCTAATTGCATGCATAAGAAACTGAAAATATAAAAGCATCTGCAACACTTAAGCACAATGATTTGGTGACCTAGAAACCTTCCAAATAGAAAGTAAAACTGAGGTGGGGATGATACCCACAAAACTTCAATACTGTAGCATAAAGTCTGTTAAGGCTTACATTGATCATTTATGATGATCTGCCCTGTTAGGAGCAAATAGGACTACAAGGTCCACCTTGTGAGAGGTTTTACAAACACACAATGAAGCATGCACTCTATTAAGAGATTTAAGAAAGACTGTTAAGTCTACCTTGTGAAAGGATTTTGACTGGTTCATCTGTTAGGATGAAAACAATAGATCTCTGACTTGCAACTAGATTGTTGATAGAGATTCCTTGACTGTACTGATCACCTTTCTGTGGTGAATATGTCTCTATTGTTTCTCTTTTGATATGACCTTCATAATTCACTCTTTATCTATTGCTTAGCTTTAACTATTCACATTCACATTCTTACATGCTCATTACCTTGCATATAGATGTGATACAACATATATATATATATATACCAATCTAAATTACAAAATTTCAAAGTCAACCATCATACAAGTTAACACATATATCACAAAGTTGACCCAAATGAAGACACTTGGGTTCTGAAGACTAACTTGGTGAAGTTCTGATACTTGGCATCCATTGTCACTGCTTGGCATAGTCATGCACTCAGTAGACATAGAAGCTCAATCCATATTGATCACTTCAACGTAGTCTTGAACTCGGTCAACACTGGTGACTTGGTAGATACTGTATAACTTTGCATAAACTGAATCACTCAATAAACACATAAGCTTGGTTTACACTAGCTTCGCATTACATGAACTGCGAACTTATTAGAAACTGCAATGCTTGGTAACCACTGGAATGCTCAGGTTGAATTGCTAGACTGAATTTGCTCAGTTTGAACTGTTGGGCTTCATACTAACTAAATACACTTGGTAACCACTTAAATGCTCAGTAGCTACTGGAATTAGTCTAGAAAACTCGGTAGCAACTATAGAGCTCGGTGGCTACTGAATTACATGGCAAACACTGTAGATTGTTCAATGAGCTCGGTAGCCATACAAAATCTAAATAAGTGTGTGTCACTAATAAAAAATGTGACTAATATGTCAACAACTTACTCTTGAGATTTCACAAAAAAATGGAGTGGTTGAAATAAAAAATAGAATTATCAGCGAGGTGGATATGACAATGCTAAAGGATAGTGAAGAGATGTATTACATAAGATTATATATTTGTGTAAGAGTGTGAAAATCATATTAGCAAATCATACATAAACTCCCATGAGATATGGTTTATTTAGTAACTCACCTATTATTAAATACTTTAGAATCTTTGGAAGAAGGGTATGTGCAGGATGATGGAATGCAAAAAAATGGCGATGTCAAAAAGAAATCTTAATTGCTAGATCGGTTAAAAAATAAATATACCTTTCAAATAATATAATTTTTCTAAAATCTTAAAAATGCATCATTCTACTTAATCTATTATGTTATCCTTATTTTAGTTTACTAGTTCCATTTTCTTCATCACCATTTGAAAGGGCACAGTGTAGACATAGATTTGATCACCACATTAGTAAATCCACTATCATCCACTTCAGTGACTCCATCATTTTAATTAATCAATTTTATTAACCCCTTTTTATCTTATTAGTTTTGTTTTCTTCAGCGCCACATCATATCGATATTAATTAATAAAAATTTCCATGTCGATTCACCTTATTTATTAATTGATTAGATTATATTAATTAATCAATTGAAATAATTACATGATTGACTATTTCATAAAATATAAATAATGAATGAGTTAATTATCTCCTACCAATATACACATATACCCAATTAAAATAAATAAATAATCATCATCATGTTCATCCGCATTAACTTGATTTAACCTTAGTATCACTTATCATTCATAGATCAACTTAATTAGATTTTTTTTTAAATTAAATATAATAAAATCATTTTACTACGTTTAGTTGGCTAATCAAACAATTGAGTTAATTAGTTAATCAAACCACTTAACCCTAAATCAAACACATAACCTTCAAAGTTAATTTAATTAAATAAGATCATTCATTTTCACTTAAAAAAATCTTGAAATACACCATTTAGAAATTGGAGAATCTCTCAAGATAATATTGATCTAGATTTGAATATTCTAATCATTACATTGTTATGCTAGTCAAAAGTTTTAAAAGTAATTGAATTTCTATAATCTAGTCAATGCTTCATCTAAGTTTTGCATGTGTTTAGAATTCAAATTTTGTTTTCCTTAGTTTCTAAATTTTTACTAAGAAAATCTAATATATAACTTGAAATTTTATTTCCAAATAATATAAATGGATAGAAGATTTGAAAGTTGTATACTTAGTAAAAGGTAAGTAAAGTTATATAAGTTACATATTATTTTTTCAAATAGATTTTTTTTAAAGTTATATACTTAGTAAAAAGGCAAGTAAAATTAGATACTACATATTATTTATTAAATAGATTTAAAAATAACAATTAGTTATTTTTTCATTTGACTAAAGTTCTAAACTTAAAAAAATGCATGAGTTATTGTTTGATAATAAATATGCCTACCTAATAGTAGTCATCTTTATATTTTTCTCATTCATAAATTTGGTTGCATGATAATATAAGAAAGATCTTTGAATGGGCTATATCATCCCTACAATTAACATCTACCTTTTTCAAGTTTAGTTAAGTTATTAGTACTTGTCAGTAGGCTACATACTATTGTGATACTTTTTGGAACACTCATATTAACTAGTTATAAAATGAGCTCTCCTTCACCAATTGAAATTCATTTTATTTAATTTTTTTTAATAAGTATTTTTTTTTCTTTAAAAATACATGCCAATTTTTTAACTCTAAAATTTATATATATTGTTTTTTCAGATTTTGATTGGATGAATGATTTGGACTCTTATATGCAGATTTGTAATCATAAGATATGTTTTCTTTATAAAATATTTAAATTAGTTCCTTTTATCTCTATTTTTTGGCACATGTCTCCACTCATATTATAGGCCATATTGATCTATTTATTGAAAAATACATCTTGTTTTTGAAATTAAAAGTGACCAAAAGCAAGGGGGTCGGCCCTTAACAGTCAAAAGGCTAGTAACCAGCGCATTACCAACTAGTAACAAAAATAGACAAAAAGAATAGGAGAACCAACAATCAGAGACAAGAACCTAAAACCAGAGAGCTAGAACCAGAAAGGAACCCTAGAAACTAACCAAAGTCCAACAAGGCACCCAGGCCAAATAAAAACTTAATTATAGCTGATAACCAACAAAACTATAACTGTCCTAACAATATATAAAGTCTTTGGATCCATGGACCCCATAACTGAACAGAAAAAAAAAAAAAAAAAAAAAGAGACTTAGATTTCTTTTTTCCCTTTTCCTCTTTCATGAAGAAGAATTTGGGCCCAATCGTCAACAAGGAACTTAAAGAGTAATTTATTGTCCTCCACGTCCAAGCCAACTTCCTCCTTCTCTTGTGCCAGCAATTGGAGGGTAGTTGTAGCAGCATGAGTAACTTTAAGTCCAAACTTGGAGAAGGTGAAAAACCCCTCCTCCAAAGCTTTGACTCTTTCCTCCAGGTTTCTGTAATGCTCCTCCACCGTCACCGTCTCCTCTTTATGCTCCTCGACCTTCTTAGCAGCAACCTCCTTCATAAAATAATAATAATAATAATAATAATAATAATTTTTTAAAAAAAACCTCCTACATATTGTTTTACATGTAGATTTTTACAATACTTTTGAAAATTCATATAGATAATTATTGAAACTCTACATTATAATACTATAATTAATGATTTTATCTTGTATTACATGGATTTTTAAAGAGTTTAGAAAATTCATATAAACAACTATTAAAATTAAACATTATAATAATATAATTAATATTCTAGGAAGTAATCATATTCTAACAAATCAATTGATTTAATGATATGTGTGAGAAACCATTAAAAAGGTATTATTATATCTATATACCTTATTATGTATATGTATTTTTATATTATTAAAATCCTATAGTATTATGTAGTTTTTCATATCAACAATATTATAAATTATCAATAAATATACATAGCTACACAACTTAAGGAAAGTACTTAGCCCCTACGTGGCACTTGTTGTATAGGAAAATACTATTGCCAATTACTCAATTAATTGCCACTAATTATATAATTTTAGGAATAATTACAACTTTCATTGATTAAAATTATGTTGTGTTATAGGATACATTTTTTTAGGCTTTCTCCATATTCGATTTTATTTATGGATATGATTTTATTGAAGTTGACAAAAAACTATTGTTGAATATATTTTTACTATTAATAATTGTTTGTGAAACTTAATTTTAAGAAAATTTATTTATGTAAATAATTGGCAACTTTACTTAAATAAAAAATAAAATACAATTAAAACAAGAATTGAGATTTTGTGACCATTTTTCTCATCTCATTTTATGATTTATTAAAATGATTATTTTTAAAAGGTGGAAGAGCCACTTTATATATATATATATATATATATATATATACACTGATTCTAATGTAAGGAGCTCCCAAAGAAAAGAACTAGGAAGAAAAAATCCATTCATAACCCCATCAATAAGAAAAAGCATAGAGAATGAAAGGCTATCAAACCAAGTTATAAAATCCCTGGATTGATACCTCCAATTTACAATAGATAGAAGAAGGAGATAGGAATCCTAACACTACCATCTGAATAATATATACAGATAATCACATAATCACTTTTGCTAATACTTTGGCATTAAGGCGTAGTATATCCAAAAGTGGAACCATAAAATTGCCAAAGGGATGCTATAAAATAGATATCCTTTGTCCTGAATCATTTGTTGACCCATCTATTGAAATAAACTCCATGCTACAACCTACGCAAATCAAATAGACAAAAAGCGCAAACAAAAAGCACACCATAACAACTCATCTTGTTCTTCCATAATTCTTGTTGTGGAAACAGAATGTCCAAGCTTAAGGGTAAGATCAGGAGTGAAATTGGGAGGAGAAATCAATGGGGATATGGGTGCTTGAGAAGATTCATGTTCCTAGAGATCCAATATAGAAAAGACCACCTGGTGCACATTATTAACACAACTTTTAGCCAAGTGATCACCAAATTGTTGAAAAGCAACCTTAACTAGATGAAAAGACTGCCTCTCTAGAGCCTTTTTGATGCTTTCAAATACCATATACACACCATGATTACTAAGAAGTGCATGATGGTGAAATAAACTACCAATGAGAGAAGCACCACTCCAAAGATCATATTTCTGGCAAGCTTTGGCAAGCTTAACAATCTTCAAGAAACTAGGTTTGATAAATCTAGAAATTATCAACTCCAAATGAAATGAGGACTGCAATAGGTCAAGAGCATTTGACAAGAAAATTGATAGAATCTAAGAAGGATAAATTAATTTTTTCCCAGGTGGAAAAAGAATATCATGTCTAATAATTCTTTTAATTCCTCCATGAATATGTGGATGCTCATAATAAAAGATAGTTGCCAAAATGTCATCTTTAATACAACCTAGAAAAGGCATTTCCCATTGTTCGGTTTCCAAGAAAACTCTGTAATTTCTTGGATAATAATCCATATGTAATGCTAAGCAAGTCGAGAAAATCTCGACTAGATAGCGAACTCCTACTAGAGAGCTATGATGGCCTAACATAGTGTTGGCCACACAAAACCAAAAACAACACCCACAAAATGTAGAAACAAAATCTCAAACCCAAAAACCCTAGAAAGCCAAAAAGACTCTTGCTCTCGACATAATAAAACCTTGAGTATGCAATGATGACCTTCATGAAAAAGTATATGAGATCCATCACATATTATGTAAGAAGTAGAATGCACGTATGAAGTACTTAAACCCAGGAGAAAATTAAAGTTATTAAAATTTCACACAAACTACTTCATTAAAAATTGGTCGATGCCACTCAAGAAAAGAGAAAACAAAGTATGAGAAAAACCTATAACCAACCATAAAATATAATTGATAAATGATGTTGTAACATAGTGCCAAATAAATGGTAAGCCAAATGCCATCTGTCAAAAAGTAAACACAAACTTGAAGTACAAAAGAATAACCAAGAGTCCACCTTAGATGTCACCTTATAATCACGTAACCACATAGGAAATCCAATTACCAATGACAGACCCACATAATAATTTAGATTAACTCCACAATCCTCAAGTCCCATCAGCGAATTGTCTTGAACTCTCCACTAATTGTCAACCACTAACTCTATATTACCATGCTTAATGTGAACATTATACCTAACTACTTAAATCCATATATACTTACACATCATATATTTAGATATGCATAAATAAGTCACACATAATGGCATTAAACATCCTAACATAAACTTAGTAGCTCACAACTAGTAGGAAAAAGAAGACTCTCGCTTAATGATCAAAATGATGAAAGGGAACTTTTTTGGCAAGGAACTTGAAGAATGAGAATCCCAAATATTTCCATCACAACCAACATTAGCTAAGCAATCTACCAAAGAAATTCCCTCCCTATACACATGCAATAAAATATATCTATCCAGAGAATCAATTTGACCCCAAATTCGCTGGAAGACATAATCAAGATGCCAATTATTGGTCTTCCTATGAATGCAAGCATTAATAACAATAGAAGAGTCACCCTCTATATGTAAACAAGTAAAGGACATTTTCTTTTCCAAAATCAAACCTCCTAACAAAACAATTTATTATGCCATGTTACTAGTGCCAGAACTAATAGGTACTACATAAAAAGCTAGCACTTCTCCAAGATGATTTCTCAGAGAAACCCCAATACTTGACTCACTGGGATTCCCTCTGGATGACCCATCAAAATTCAACTTGACAAAGGAAGAATTAGGAGGCTTCCACTTGATTGACTTTCTGGATATAGGAATAGTTCTAACACGTGGAAACACAGGGGAGGAAGGGAGTGAAATAAGCTTCGAAGATCAGACTATTAAACTATCCCACGATTAAAATATGTCTTTCCTATTAAAATGACCATAAACATAATTATTTACTAATTTAGAGATAAGCCACTCAATTGTAGCAATCACAAGGTTCACATCAACCACCTCTTTTCTAAAGATTCTTTTATTCCACTCCCACCAAATAGACCATATAACTAATGATGGAATGATAATCCATAAACAAGAAAATATTGAATTAGTAAACAATACAAGCCAAGTCTAAAACAACTCCCATAAGGATTTGGGAAAAGGAAAAGAGATAGATAGTTTCCCCAAGGCATAATGCCAACATTGTAGAGAGAATTGAAAATGCACAAAGAGATGATCAACGGATTCATCATGTAGTCCACACAAAACACATTTAAATGGATTAGCTATATGAAGTTTTTGTAGTCTTTCACTAGTAAGAATTTTTCCCTGGATAGCCAGCCAGGAAAAAACTCCAGCTTTTGGTAGGACACATTTATCCCAACAAAAAATAAAGGCTCATTGAGCAACATGCTGCTCTGACAAACCTAGGAGGGCCTCATATCCAGATTTAACAGAGTATGAACCACCTTTGGCAAGACACCACATAAATTTATCACATCCTTTGGACAAAGAAATCAATTTTTTTGCCAAAATATCTGCTAGGTTCCTAGCCAAATTTCTTCCAATAGGAAGAGAAAAAGGAACTTTCCAACATACCTTGTGAGACACAATATCAATGTAATCCACATAATCCACTAAAAGATCCCCCTAGGCTAGAGACAACACCTCCATAACCTCCTTCAAAGAAGGAATGCGACATAGCGGAGGACATCCATTCCAAGAGTCCTTCCAAAAGGAAATATCAAAGCTAAAATGAACTTGCCAAGACAAAAACTTGGTGACTACTTCTCTAGACAACATCATAAAGTTCCAAGTAGGCGACCCAGATGGGGGATTCAAATTAGAAAATATTCTATGAGAACAAGATGAATCTAAACATTTGTCTTGAATAATTTGGCACCATAATGACTGAGGTTTGGAATACATATTCCAAACTAGCTTCTCCCCAAAAGCTTTATTTCACAGAGATAGATTTAGCACACCAACCCCTCTAGACAATTTACTTGAGGAAAGTTTCTATAAGGATACTAGAGGAATTTTTCTAGCATTAGTCATATTAGATGACCAAAGGAAAGAATGAATGATTTTTTCAATTTGAGCAATAATAGATGATGGAGCTTGAAGAACTGAAATATAATAATTAGGGATAGCTAAAAGAACTATTTTGATCAATAAAATTCTACCAGAGAGAGAAAGCCATCTCACCTTCCAAGTCAAGATTCTACTCTTTAGTCTATTGATAACATTGTCCCAAAATGAAGGTTTCACTTGATCCATGAAGAACAGAATCTCCAAGTATACTGATGGCAATTCATCCACCAGAAAGCCAAGAATGTTAATTATTCTTTGTTTAACCGAGTCAGGCATGAAGAGCATAAAGACATTAGACTTATTTAAATTTATGACTTATCCAGACCCATTGGTATATGTATCTAGAATCTACTTAATACATTTGGCCTCACTAATAGAAGATCTACCAAAAAGAAGCGTATCGTCAACAAAAAAATTGTGTGTGATAGAGATCTCTAAATTCAGTATAGTTATACCTCTCTAATTGGCTAACAATTTTTTTTATATGTATAGATCTACTGAGAGTTTCAACCATAATAATAAATAAGAAAGGAGAAAGTGGATCCCCTTGTCAAACCCCTTGAGTAGTTTGGAAATAAGGAGAAAGAATGCCATTGATTATAACTGCAAAAGAGGCCCCAAAGAGGAACTTGTTAATCCATTTACACCAGGAAGCCAAAAAACCAAACTTGGCAAGGACTTTTGAAAAGTCCAATCCATTTTATCATAGGCTTTCATCATATATAACTTAGCCACAAATGAAGACATCTGATAAGTTTCAATAGTATGTAGAACTTCTATAGCAACAAGAGCACCATTAGATGTATCCCTACCTAGAACAAAACCTCCTTGTTGAGGGGAGACTAATCTAGGGATTAAATATTTGAGCCTAAGATATATAGCATTAGTTATGATCTTATAAATGGAATTGCATAAAGAAATGGGCCTAAAATCTACAAACATTTAAGGAGATAACAACTTAGGGATCAAAGAGAGATTCATTTTGTTAAAGCTTTTAAGAATATATCCTCTCTTACAAGATTCCTCTACATCCATTAGAAGATAAAAACTAATCACATCCCAACACTTTTGATAGAAAAGAATGGTAAAACCATTAGGACCAGGGGCTTTCTTTGGAGCCATAGAGAAGATAACAACATAGATTTCTTCAACACTGAAAGCCTTCATAAGATTGTCATTGTCTATACTAGTAACTAAAGATGGGTGGACTATAGTAACGGATTCCTATTACACCTATTATCTCTTAGGAGAGTGTCAGGTGCAAGTAATTTTTTGAAGAAACCAATTCCCTCATTATATATGTCCTATTGTGAAACCAAAGTATCCCCTATCAAAACACTTTTAATGGCCAACATAGACAAAGAAGCTTTCCTAATTTTAGTAGAAGAATGAAAAAACTTTGTGTTCCTATCTCCCTCTTTTAACCATAATTTGCAATATTTATGCCTCTAGTATATCTCCTCCCTCACACACAATGTTTTCCAATAGCATTGCAGGGATTTTTGTTTGTTTGCTATTTCTGCATCTATCCCAAAATTCATAACATGATATAAAATAATTTTAAGATCATTTTCAACCCTAGTCTTTTCATGGAACACATTCTTAAATACTTCTTTATTCCATGTACCAATTTTGTATTTCAAAAAACTAAGCTTATTGGCAAATTGAAATATTTTGGTACCTTTACAGAAGGGATCACTAATCCACCATTATTGAGTAGCTGAAGAAAATGGGGACGAGTAAACCACATACTTTCAAAATTAAAGGAAGAACCCTACTTCGAAAAATTTGGTTTATTCAACTCAAGAGAGATAGGAAAATGATTAGATTTTGAAGAAGACATAATTTGAGTAGAAAGAGAAAAATTTAGAAGTTTCATCTCTTGAGAAATAAGAAATCTATCCAATCTAAAGGAGATAGGTGTAGAAGATCTACGATTAGACCAAGTAAAACTTGCGTGAAGATCCTTGAAATAAGGATTCGATTCAAGCCAAGATAAAAACATAGATTACAATGAAAGACTTCACCAACAATCCAAGCAACCAATGAATCTCCAAATGCCACTACTGAACAAGACAACTGACAACGGGAGATGCATAACTGAATCTGAATCAAAACATTATGAATACAAAATGCAACTCCAAAGGATTGAAGAACACCTAAGAGGGTACCCAAAAAGCTTCTCAAAAAGTCTAGGTCTTACCAAAAAGTCCAGGTCTTATCAAAAAGTGCATGTTGTCTGCCCGTACAGGTTTTCACAAAAGTCAGGCGATACTTTAAATCAACATTGGGTGATACTTTATAGTATCGTGCAATATTTCTCAAGCAACAGGATGACACTTTCAGGGATTGGATGACACTTCTCTTAAGGGCATACAATACTTTACAAGTATTGTATGATACTTCTTCAAAGGGGATATGATACTAGAAAGTATCACATGACAAAAATCTAAGAGACATGTGATACAATCAAGGAACGCACGACAGAACTCCACTGGGCATGTGACACTTTATTGTATCGCACCATGCTGACACATGGTTGCCTAGGAAAGTAAGAAAACCACTCTAAGGGTCAAAACAAGAAATGAAATGAGAAGAAAAACCTCCACACCGAGGAGTACCGGATCCACATAGATCAAGGAGCGAACACTTGAGTGCATAAACAACAAGATGCCATGAAATAGGAAAGAGGAACATATATCCATTTAAACCAAAGTAGTAAAGGACGTACGAAAAGTAACATCACAGTGAACATAAAAAATATCACAATAACTAAACAACCAAACTGAGTATGCGGTTCCTCCCAACCATCAATAGCATCATAAGACCATCATGGATACTAGCCATCTCCCACACATAACATCCCAAGCCATCGACTAGATCGTCGGTACTATCATAATAGGGACGTCACTACTAAAACATGCTACAGTATAAGCATAAATAAATCTAACATGCTAGTAGTAAAACATAATATAATCCTACAAGTAGATAACATCACCTATCACATGCTAATCATCATAATAAGGAAATCTAACATGCTAAACCAATAAGCAATAGATAATCCAATGTATAAATTTACATCATCTAGTCATATGCTAAACATCATAACATGGGAATGCATGAAATAAACTAACATCATCTAAACATGATATCCAAGCATTCCAATGAAAGCATAAATCACAAGAAATCATACTCCAGAACTTGAAGTATCAAGTGAAAACATCTAGGAATGGTTGTACTAGGACGAAAGACCATCTTTGTACACTGGTCCCTAGTAGTGGTGAAGGTAGCTATGCCTCCCAACCACGTGGCACCTATAGGTCCACACCTATTGTGCTACTGGAGATAATGATCCAACCACAAACACACAAAACAACATCCATGGCTAACACTCATGCCAGATAGTATGATGGTTGTAACCAAGAACCTAAGACAATGCAAGAAGTACAGGTCTTGGTCAGACACTCAATAGGCTACTAAGTAGGGGCTGACATCATGGAGAGTCACTTGGCATTGACAAGTCCAAGCTCGAATCATGTGGATACAACATCCCTCAATGAAAAGGCTTGGCACATACATTTTATTATCTTAAGTTTTATTACCAATCACATTTTCTCTAATTATCACTTAATTAAAACTTCATTTGCCAACCCTATGGGACTAAGGTCACCAGGCTGTGAGATAGAAGGCCCCTCCATATGCTATCCTACCCTACCCAAGTTCATCCTATGACAAGTTCCCGTGGGCATGCATATTCCTAACCCAACCCCAATGATCATAACTTTCAGAAGTACCATGAAAGATCGAGCCTCGCAAGTCACCTGACAAATGTATGCGCACATACTCATGTGTGACGTACCACCATCACAAAGATCATAACACAAGGACTAGATGAGAACACAATGCAAAAGATCACTCAATCGAAAAAAACTCAGGAGGGTGGATTCTACACAAATTCCAAAGCCAATAAAACCATACATCATGAAATCACTCTACCGGCCTCAATCTGGGAGTATGGATTCTACACGAATCCCAATGATGCAACAAGACCAAGCATCATGAACTCACTCAACTAGCCTCAATCTGGGAGTATGGATTCTACACGAATCCTAATGTCCACAAAACAAAAGCAAAGGTCCAAAAGAAATAATAACACTAGGATAAAATCACTCAACTGACCACAGTGTCGGGAGTATGGATGCAATACGCATCCCAGTGCAAACACAAAAGTGCAACAAAGGTCTGACTAATATCCAAACAGATAATCTAGGTCCACAACCCAACTCATGCCAAGAAAACTTAAGAAAATAGAGTGGCACGCAAAACAAGGTAAAAACCTCAAAATTTTGGAAAACTTTGAAATTAAAACCCATTGGCCTTTGGGTATAAAAAACCAAAAAATCCAAAAATAATCAAGTTCGAATGCCGTATGCAAAAATGGCTAGCATAAAGGCGCAAAACCCCAAATTCTCATCCCAAAAAATAGGGAAATGTTTGTACTCGCCCAACTAGGTAGAATTAGCATATAAAAATAGAGGGGAACACTAATTCTTAGCCTCCAAACAAACGACTACCAAAAATAGAAGTAGAAACAAAGCCAAAACAATAAAATAGGAAAGCCCTACCTCACAGCCAAAAGGGAAAAACAAGAATCAGAACCATAAAATAAATAGCTCGTAGAAGTAGTTGAAAATCATGACAATCCAAGGTTTCCCCAAGCTGGATCCAATGAGCTCAACCTCATGACGATCCCATGCCCGTAGCTCCCACAATGAATAAAATAGTAAATCCTCATGAAGAGGATTTTGGGTTTTACTCTCCAACTTTCTAATTCAAAAGTGAGAAGTGAGGAATTAAATTCTTTTTTTGGATATTTATTCACTTTTTGAGTGAATAATCAATAAGGGCAAATATCCAACCAACCTAGTTAAACCCCAAATCGACCCAAACAAAAATAGGCTATTCTTAGTAATATGAATTCATCTATGGAAAAGCTACCAGAAATTAAAATAAATCACTTAAAAGCCTGAAAACCCAAAAATACAAAAAATTTCTTAACAACTTTTGTGACAATGCGAACCTCTAAATGCACAAACACACTCACTGGTCTAATCACATAATGCAAATGAGTTTAGATTTAATAATCACCGAAAGGTTTAATTAATCAATTAAAATAAGGATACGTCGACCATACATGAACAACATTGGTAAAATATGAATGGCTAAATCACTAACTCCATGTGTCACTACCAAGGATATAAATCTTGCACACTAAACAACATGATCAAGTGCAATTGCATATAATAACATAGTCAAAGTAATAAATGCATTAAATCACCTAATCTAACCATTTATTTAATTATATTAAAATAATCTATATACATCACTCATGTATTAAGTAAATAACCATAGCATTAAATCCATCACATAACATAATTAGGGGTATGTCCAAATACCAGATAACCAGATATCATCATAAAACACACTATCATCTCAAAATGGCATCATCATGCAAAATGATCAACTGAAAAACATAGTAGTCTAACATCTATGATACTGAAATCAAAGTATAACATCTGACCCTTAGGTCCTCTCAAATGTAAAACATAAGATAAGTAAAAAATATCTCTTAGATCAAAATATAACAAGGTAAATTCTACATCACATAACCAAATAATCCAAATAGAGAATCCTTTCTAATCATTTAAGCATTCAATAAAGGTTGAATAAAGAACAACAAAAAGGCACTTAAAACACATAAGTGAACACAGTCATAAACATGACTAACCACTATTATAGGAACTTAGTCCAGTGTAACATGGTAATAGTACACAATGCAATCTCTGCACACATCTCAGGGTAATCACGGAATAGCATCATGATACCACACTGGTCCTGGTAACCATTGGCACAAACCTCAGTGAACCAAAAGTCACATCATAATCTCATAAATCAGCCAAAGAATAATCAAAACAACTAATACATAAACATGAATCCAATCACCTCAACAGTGTAAACCACTCATGGTCACAATCATGATCCATCAGAACAAAAGATCAACAAGGTTGCATCCATCAGGATGACTTACATAAGTCAAATGGGAGAGGCACTACACATTCAAAAAAGGAACACCACACAAGGCGTTATTTTGAATAAAAAAATTGAATTCATCTATGACCCTCTGAGCAGTATCATTACCCCCCTTTTTTTCACCCGGTGAAGAAATGGCATTAGAATCCCCCTGATAACAACTAGGAGATCATCAATTTTACTAATTTGGTCTGTGATTGATTCCCATAGAATGAGTTTATCCTAAGTTGAAGAAGGCCCATAGACATTAAAAACAAAAAACTTAACATCAAACCAATTGAATTCAATGAGTTGCCAATTGGATTTTGACACCAGAATATGCCTTGTAATATACTTACTTTTCCACAAAAAAATAAGACTTCTAGAAGCACCAAAAGATGGAACACAACTTGACTCCCAAGAAGGCCAACATCTAGAAAACTTTACAAAAGATTCCTGAGAAAGTTTGGACTCTTGAAGAAGAACAATGTCAACCTAAGAGGATAAGATAAACTTTTTAATCCTACTATTCTTGTCAGGGGAATTTAAACCCTTGACATTCCATGACATAATCCTCATTATGAGGTAGGAAAGCGCACTGCTCTCCTAGTTCGAATAATAGGCAAAAAAGTCTCCAAAAGAGTCGATTGAATACCAACTTTAATTTCTTCCTTAACCTTACAAGCAAGAGGCTTATGACCCCTTTTCTTGGGTGTTTTAATGGCCAACATAGGAGACACCAGGGCAAGAGAGCTCTCTAATTGAGAAATGGATAATTAAAATGAAATTCTTATTATAGTTTCTTAAAGATAATTTATTATATTTTAATATATTTTAATTATTACAATTAAATTATTTAAAATGTTATATATTATTGATTTAAAATGTGTTATTTTCAATATTATTTTTGTACACTATATTATTTAATGAATCTTATATATTATTTTTAAATATTTTTATTTTTATTTTAGTAAACTATATTATTTTATAAATATGATATATTATTTTATATTGTTTTGACTAATATAAAAATTTAATTAATTATTAAAATGGTAAGTAGAAGCTACTATGTGACACTTGTTCTTTGATTTTTTCTTAGGACAAGTATTTAAACGAACTTTTCAAAAAAATCTTTTAATTTTTTTTTTAAAATCCCAAAACAATATTTAGATTGCGATCTATTTATACTTCGTTCAGCATTATGCATATCTTGCAATCATTGTGCTCTAAAGTACTTTATTAACCTTGCAAAATCCTTTTTTTCACATCTTATAATCTTAAAAGCATTCTATCAAACAAATACACATGCTTTCCCTATGCTTTCTACATTTTACATGCATATATGCTAGAACATTTTTAACTTTAAAATCCAACCCCCATTTAACATTGAAACCTTCCATGTTGGCACAACCTAAAGATTGCAGTGTGTTGACTTCACAATGATCATTTGCATGTGAAAGTTAATGAAGCTTTTTCAACAGATTCAATTTTCTTATACCTTGTAATATCATAAAACATTTATCAGAACCTCCAATTTGTTGCATACGGTGAGACTGTGACTAGACCTCAAAACTTCCAAACAAATGCAATAACTATGATTAAATTCTTTGCCAATTTTCACATAGCCTATGATAATGATAAAAAAAAGAGGAAAAATACAAAGAATGAGATTAATACCAACACCAACATCACCTCTCTAATGATTCTATTTACTCTTGCAACTCTTATGACTGCAATTTTGATACAATAAAAGAAAATTGTCTATTTGTCTTTCAAGAGAATTGGGGGAGACTTTGCAAATTTGAATTTGAAATTCTAATTGTGGTAAATCGGTCTGTTCGGTTGTAGGCATAAGAATTAAAAATAGGAATGATTATTCTACTAACAACTATTTTTTGGAATGGACATAAGCTCCTTTCGAGACAAAATGAGAATATGTATTCCTATTCCATATTCCAATTGGTGCACCAAACATAAAATAGAAAACATATTCCTAATTTCCTATTCCTATTCTAACAACCAAACTAAATTGGTTTGAATGTGTTGGTTAAGCCCAACCTGATCTCCCTGTACATTTTTTTAAGTTTTTCGTTTGCTAGATCTAGAATTTTAAATGTCGGTCATAGCAAGCGGACTTGTCAAATCATTTGAAAAAGTAGTGAAGAAAGATTGATTACATTGATGGAGAGTCTGAGTTGTTTGTCGAGAAATTATTATCATTGATTTGAACAATTTCAGCTAGCTATAATTTGGATCCATATTCAATTTTATTTTGCATCAATTATGATCAAATAGTTATATCCATTAAAAGAAATTTCAAATCTTTGGACTTTTCCCTCTTTCTCAAACATATCTTAGTGTAAGCATTGCATCTATCAACCTAGTCATTGCACATCATTGATACAAATACCGGTTTTAATTAAAAAAACAAACTTAAATTGTGATTTTTTTCCTAATTCTTCTTTAAAATTTAGAACTAACCATCTTAAATTATTCAGAAAAAAATAAAAAAATATATATATATATCTAAATCATAAATTGAGATTCTTATTTTTAATTTTAAATAACATTTAACTAAGAATGATAAGAATAATAAGTCTATACTCCATATTATTTAATTTTTTTGGCTAAAATATAAACTATTTAAATAATAAGAATGACTAATTTGAAAATTAATCACAACAAGTTTATCCTATGAAATTTGACTTATTGTCAAGCATTTATTATTCATTAATTTGAATTCAATGTCTAACAATATTTTGGTGACATATGATTGTTATATACTCATCACATAATTTACATGTTTCAACCACATATTTTCCTTATGAGTTGCATATTTTGAGAAACACCATGTAGAATTTTACATCAAAATAAATTTAATTTAATTTCACCTTCTCTTCTTGTTCATCTATGATTGTGCTAACAAAACTAAGAGAATGTTGAAAGGGAGGTGACTAATACCCTTGAAGAACTCATCTACTTGACTCATTTTTCACAGTTTGTTAACCCATGACTCCTCTAATTTGTGACCGCATGAATTCCCCTCCCAAACTAAATTTTTGTATTAAAGATAGTTGATGTCAGCCTAATCGATCTATAGGGTAAAAATATGGTGTTTATGTATTCGCATATGAAATCATAGTTGATAGATGTGTTGATTGTTTTGTGGGTTCATGGTAGCAAAAAAAAAATTGGCTTTTGTGTTGTGTTTGTCTTAGTTGTGAAATGAGGAGTTGTTACCATAGCTCTAATTGATCCTCACCATAACCTTTTGGGTGTATGGTTTTTTTAACTTTTTAGAAAAAAAAAATTATTAATTTTTATATATTGTATGGAGGAGAAGTGTAATGCACTTCTGTGCACACAATCACATGTGCCTAATGTCTCTTTGTGAGGTCAAACTATTTCTTTTTTGTGTCTTGTAATTTTTAGGGGATCTTCAAACACTTGGATCATTGTAATTGTGGAAGGGGTTATTTGTAAATGTGGAAGATTTTTAATCGCATTTGGCATTTTTTAAGGTTTTTGCTTTCAAATCCGAGCTTTCAAAGCAATAAGGAATTGCATTGTTAGTTTTAGATGTGTTTTGGTTGCTTGAGTTGTATTTGAGTGAGAAGTGAAAAAAATTTACTTCTACAAGCTTTAGTCTTGAAGTTTGATGATTTTTTGTCATTTTGCTTAGGCTTGATTATCAAAGATCTTGAAATTTGGAGATATTTTGTGATATCAAAGGTTGCAAGTTAGAACATTTCAATAGTCGTGAATTCAAATCTCTAGAAATTGATGTATTTTTTCTAAGATTTCATTAGTCTAAAGGCTTTGATGTTTAGCACACTGAGAATTTATAAAAGTTTTAATATTTTGATGGTTAATGTTGGCAAAATTATTGGAGGCATTTATAAAGTGGAGGAAATAAACGTTAAACAACTTGTGATCGTGCATATGTGCACATAGCCATTATGTTTGATGAAGAGTACTTGTGAGACTCCAAAGCCACAATTTTGTATGTTCTCTAACACATGCCCACTATTGGATCATTTTTTTTTACTAGCACTACATTTTTCTTTTCTGGGTGTGAGGAATTTCAAATTTTGTTGGGAGGTTTCTTTAATAAACTAGCATATTGACTAATTAAATTAAAAGAAAAATAAATATAAAAATAATATTTTTTATGCTTTATTAATATAAAATTTAATTTATAAAAAAATTAGCATAACGTGTGAATCTTCACACAATTAGGTGGGTGAAAAGGAGCAAGGGACAACCAGGAAGAAGTGGGTTTCACTTTGTAAGAAGGAAGCAAAGAGGTGAAGCAAGGGCAATGATTGGGGGAGGAGGCACAAATGCTATGCAACATATTGGACGTATGGATGAACATTTTGATGGTGCTTCTTTCTCCCTTATGGTGGATAGTTATTCTCTTAAAATGACTTTGGGGTATGCTAGTAAAAATTACAAGTTATGTAAGAATGCAAAAAATCCTTTCCACACAATTCCTTTTGTAAGGATTCAATCTTGAGTGCAAAACATAAGGTGAATTTATAGTTTTTCTCTAGTTTCTATGTCGCCCATGGCTATAGAGATTGATTCTGATAATCCCTCTCCTTTTACTTTGTCTCAATCTCTTCTTGCACTTTACATGGGTGATACCAAGATCTCCTTGGCCTTAGAGCCTATGAAATTTGATCTTTTTAATGATCACATATCAACGATTTCATTTGATTTCAAATTGTGGGCTTTGATTTTCAAGGTTATGTGAAAGCAGTCATCTATGGAGGACTTATTGACCTTGAATATTGATTGATGGGCTTATTTGTCCCTACCTTTTGTAGAATTTCTTGATTATGGATTCTTTTTTGTTTCTTTTTCAAAGTGTAGAAAATTGTTCCTTTTTTTGAAATAATGGACCTTGGTTTTTTGGAAGTTTGGGAGTGTTTGTGGCTCTATAGTCATCTTTTCATGACCATACTAATGTTTGTATCGTGTTCATTCTTATTCAAATATGGATCTATAATTTATCTTTGGTTTTAAGTACTAGTAACCTTATTGAATCCATGCTTGGCCTTGTCGACACTTCCATTGAGATTGAGGAGGTTTCTACTAAACTTTCACACCACTTCTACAAAGATTGTGTCATGGTTGACATATCTTAACGTTTTCCTCATATGAATTTTATTACCTCTTCTTTGGCCATGTGGTTTCATTATTTGAATTATGAAGGGCTCCCATTTTTCATTTTTTTTATGTAATCAAATTAGGCACATGCTTACTAGTTGTAATAAGGAATTTGTTAATGGTTTTAGATCTCTTAATCTTAAGAGGTAGACTCACAAGGAAGGTATTCTTGACGTTGATTTCATTTGTCAGAAGCATGGTTCTTAATTTGCCTCCATATTTCTCCCATATTTTCTCCCCTAAATTTGCATCTTAATTACATACTAATTTGTCCATTCTTTCTTCTTCTATTTTCCCTTTAATTTTTCCTTGGTCTGTGCATTCCAATTTTTGCTTTCAATTTGTCATAAATATGACAATCATGCCAATCTTTGTGTCTCCTTCTAATCTCAATCCTATAAATTGAGCTTTTTGTGTCACATTTTGGTTAACCACTTTCTCCTATTATCTCGTTATTTTCATGGTCATTTTTCTTTCATATCATAGGTGCACTTTCTCAAAGCCAAGAGAAATATAGCACATTTTCAATAGAGAAGAAAGAAGAGCATGGGAGATCAACTTGAAGCGAGTTTTCTAAAGTTTTGAACTCTATTGATTTCAAGTTGCTTTCTTGTTTTGATTAGAATAGTTTGCATATGTTTTGATGTTTAGTGGTTGACTTAATAAGAAAGTTTCATATTTTTCTAGTCCTACAATGGCAAGGTTTATATCTTGAACTTGAAAGAATCACACATGGTTGTAGTGAAAAGGATCTTTAGATATCTTGATTATGGTTTTTGGTATGTTGATGATGGAGATTTCTCTTTGAATGTCTTTACTGGTGTTGATTGGGAAAACAATATCGATGACCAAAAAAGTACAAGTGGAGGTGCATTCTTTCTTAGTGGTAGGCTTGTCTTGGACAAGAAAGAAGCATAATTGTATATCTTAGTCAACAAGAGAGAGAGAGTATGTAGCTACAACTATAAATAACACTAAAATAGTGTGTATAAAGTAGATCTTAGAAGGGATCAAGCAGAAGATAACTAAATTGGTGACAATGTATTGTGATAATACTAGTGTCATTAATATTTCTAAGAATCTAACAATGCACTCAAAGAGTAAACACATTTCTATCAAGTATCATTTTATGAGAGAATAGGTGCAGGAGAAGGTGGTGAAGTTGGAGTACATTCCAACCAAAGAGAAAATTGCAAATATGGTCACAAAATTTCTTCCTAAGGATACTTTTGAGTACCTTAGAAGTAAGTTAGCAGTCATGCCCCTACTTAAGTATAATTAAGAAGCATGTGTTGCATCAATCCAATGAGTCTTGCAGTTTTATATTTCAAAGGGGACTACTCCTTAACAAGAGCAGTCTATGAGCATGACACCTTTGGTGTTATTGTCAAAGGGGGAGAACTTGATGAAGCCATGGGGAGAATGGAGTAGTAGAATGAAGAGGATCCATAGAGTATGAAGAGAAAATGAACATGGGAAGAGTATTTGGAACTACAAGGAACTTGAGCTTGACTATTTTTATCTGATGGTATTTTAAGAATATGTTTTGGCAATGCTTGAGTTATTGCCATAAATGCTAAAGGGGACATTATTGACATAATCAATTTTGACAAGATGAGGAAATGCATTGTTATTGATGTCATATTCTATCAATTATGTTGATTTCCATTAATGTCCACTTAGGTGTTCTTAGATGTCTATGTTCTTGATATACTTAGTCATTATATGATTGGTAACGTGAATGAATTATGACATGCAACTGTACACATAGATTCTAGAGACATTCATTATGTTACATATGCGATTTTGCAAGTTTAGGTTTAGTGTGGTGCAAGTTGCAATGAAACTTGCAATGATAGGAAACTGGTGTAGCAGTGTAGGAACAAAGACAAATATTTGATCAGTGCGGTTTATAGATTTGGAATTCAATGTTGAGGTTGGATATTTAATCTCTATGATGTTATTGAATTTGCTTAGTGCTAAAATGGAAGCACTTTAATAAGATATAGGTTTCCATTTTACGGGTTCACTAAGCTATTCAAATGTGTGTGTGAGGGAAAGGGGAATTTCCAAATATGATTCCACTTATGATCCAAATTAGATTAGTTAGGACCCAAAGGAATAAGGGAACTAATACTAAATTTAGATTACAAGGAAGAATATAATACAAGGAAATGTACTCTCTTTGGCCCTTAATAGGACAATGTGAATGTGAAATTGAACTAACTGCTTAAATAATGTAAATCTAGATGCTATCCAAAGACAATTAGCCCAATTAAGATATAAATCTAGAGTCAAAATATGAAAAGAAATAAAATATAATTGACTCACCTTGAAATGTGTAGAGGAATATGTATTTTTTCTCTAGAACTCGAAGATTTGAATTGTGTCTGAATGTCTATCTGTGGATCTCAAAATAAAATGACGAAAGAAACAAAACCCAAAAATCTCCCTGAAATCTTAGACTGAAGGACTAGGTCGACTTGGGAAGACATCTTATGACATGGCTGATGAAGTCCAACAATATGTAACTAATGACTTCACAAATCTTACAGACGATAGTTTCCAAATCTATAATCCTTTTCACTCCCAACATGTAAATCAACACAGAAAAGAAAGGTTTGGGGGTTGGGGTTTAATGAAGGCTTACCTTGGTGATGAGGTCCTAGGTTAAGAATTTAACCATAATTGAGAAATGTAAATTTAAATGATCAAGAGACAAGATAAATGTTAGGATTCACCTTGTTTGTATGTATGTAAATGTAGATCTTGAATTAGGAATGTAGGGTATATCCACTCTTTGCAACGGATCTACCATAATTCCATCATGGTACCATGGACATAAAAGTGCATCAATGAAGAAGATGATGAATGTTTTAATGCAGATCTCCTCCCTTGATCGCCAAAAATATGTTAGACCTTGAAGAGGAAATTCTCACAAAGGATTCTTCAATGCTAGATAGAAATCTCCTTGCTTGAATTCTTAAATAACTTGAAATCTTGGACTCCTTGAATGTAAAAGGAAGAAATATGGACTTGAGAGCAAGAGCTTGAGTGCATGAAAAATGAGATGCTTGAGCTTGATGATATATCAAAATGAAGCCTCCAAGTCTCCTTATATGTGAGTTTTTAGGTGGGAAAACAATATAGGTTAACTAGATAACATTAATTAACTAATTAAACCTCTGAGGCCTTTCTAGCCCTAGGCTCCAGAAGTGTAGAGTGATATATCAAACTAGGTCTGTTGGCTCTTGATTTGACAAGATTTAACTACCTCTTTAAAATACAAAGGAAACCCTAAGAATTATCCAAAAGAAACCATGATGGGCCTTCCAAAAAGAAATTCAAAAAGACCAACTAATAAGACTATTCAAGTCTTCTTCCCTTTGAACTCTACAAAATTCATGCAGGTACACCCAAGAATTTATGACCTGCTTATCATTAAAACTCTATAGCATTAATCCCCATTTTAGCAGATAGATATGCCTTTACTTCTTCTAATTCAAAAAATTGAAAAGGGGATGGGAAATGGCTAATCCTTGTTACCTCTAAAAACTTGAATCAAGTGTAGGCTCCTTCTTTAGATTTATAATACTAAAAAGTAAAGTTTTGATTGATAATTTTTCATTGTATAATTCATCTAGATTTCACCAATTTAAAATATGATTAGTGCCTTGTGCGTTGGGTTGTAAATCATAGAATTTTGACACATAGAACCAGATCTATCTTATCATTTGTGAACAGAAAAGAAATACTCAATCTAAAACCTCATTCTTATCATGGTATTCCTTTAGACAACTTTAAATTCTCCCATAATCACATCAAACATATACATAACCCATTAGATTATCAACAAAACATGAACTAAGATATAATTCGAAGTAAATTATAACTAAAATTCAATAGACATTATCATCAAATTCCAAAAAATCAAAAGAAACACAAGAAGAGAAAAGACCTAGATTGGGTAACCAAATTTTAAATACTTTTGTATTATCTTCTTTAAAAATATGCATCTCAATGTCAACTTTAGTAAGGAAAAACTCAAAATAGACTTAGCCATCTAAATTTATATTTCCATTAATGGTATCTTTGAGACAATACCACTATATAGCTATGGACTGACTTAAAATATGAAAGTGTATGTTCCTTCAAAATCAAAATTTAGACCCTCCTCTAGCCTTGGGAACTCATTTACATAGGATGAGTTGCAGCAAGCTTCAGGCATAAAGGGAAAATGAGAGTTGTCCTGAACAAAGAATAGTTATAGAAATGACAAAAGTGTCACTATCTTCAACCCATAGGATGACTAACTTAAGCACATGTGACATCTTTCATTTGATTTGAAAGTAGTTGCATAATTTTTTATGCAGGTATACCCATAGTGGATGAAACAAAAAAGTAAAATATCATGTTCTGATAATTATTTTTCCTTTCCTAATAGTAATTAGTTACTATGGATTCTATTTATCATATATTAGTTACTAGTAATTAGTTACTATGGATTCTAAGCTCCATGTATGTTTTGAATCTTAAATCTCTTAGAGTCTAGATTCATTGCTTTTTTGGATTGACCACATTACCAATGCTCGGTGGTCTCCACTATATTTCACCCCTTTATGGGCTTCTTTGACTTCATCCTCTATCTTAAACTTAGTTTTCTTATCTTTTCTAATGACATCAAATACCATGGCATTGGTAATATCCCATTCAAGAAGCACCATAGCAACAACATCCTTTAATAGTTTCCTTCTAACCTTTGTAGTTATTCGATCAAAAATTTGCATCAACACTTCCTTGACTTCCTCTTCTATGGAAAAGTCCTCTCTATTAGGTTGCTTTTCTTTCAATTTCTTGCATTTGGCCTCAAATTTTGAAATATTTATTCTCCACAATAATTGAATAAATGCCCTAGATTAAAAAAATCATCATCAGAAACAAATTGTTTAGAGGCATGTTCAATGAGAGGATCCATCTCCCTTCCCTTGAAATCCTCAATTGTGAAAGCTAGAACTGGCATTGGGGGATCTTGTGGCATTCATTCCTCTAATTTTAATGTTGTTATTAAAACATCATCTTGGCCTCCCATCTATCTCAATTGCTCCATTAGTATGTTTTCACTATCAAAACATAGAAGTCTAGGAAGGTGAATACGCTTCAACTCTTGATGAAGTCCCCACCTCTAACTTCTATCTAATTGCAGATGGCTTTGAGGGAGGGCTTTCAGAGTATTTCCTCAAGCATACTAGCATAGGATGTGCATCTATATTTCTGCCCACAATATATCCAATTCTTCTTTGGAGGGTATATTTTCCTAGGTTTATGATAGATTTGCTTGCAAGCTTCTTTTCCACCTCCTTTGTCTGATCCAAATATGCATTCCTCAAAACTTCCTTTTTCTCATTCAAAACTTGCATAATCTTAGCAAAATGTGACGTCAATTTATTTACTCTATTACCCCAAAATTTTATATCCCTTAATGGATCATAAATTTTATCTAGAGCACTTATAAACTCCATAACTTTACTGAAGACTCACCATTTTTCTTTCTTAATCTCTTGCTCCTTCAAGGAGAATGCATTCCTCATTACATCCTCAAGATAATAGAAAAAATGGTTATAGGTCCTAGTCTTAGTCCTTTCTTCAAACATTCCATAGATCCCTTCAGGATTTGCAAACCTAGTGTGTGACTGAGCCATTTGATACTTATCCAAAAAATTATCAAGGTGCTTCCAACCACCTTTTGTTATTATGAATTGGTGGGCTACTATAAAATTGGGAAAAAATGTCCCTCTTGATCTTCCCA
This sequence comes from Cupressus sempervirens, assembly GCA_028749045.1. Lineage (NCBI taxonomy): Eukaryota > Viridiplantae > Streptophyta > Pinopsida > Cupressales > Cupressaceae > Cupressus > Cupressus sempervirens. The sequence continues at coordinate 468,580,410 of CM053790.1, forward strand.
TCAATTCTCTTTCTTCAAGCCCCCTAACTTGCCACAAGAACTCAACTATACCTACCTTGAAAGGAACTTGGTAGGGTACAACATGAGGTTTTCCTTGAAAACCATGTAAACTCTAAATACAATAGAAATAGAGTAAGGAATAATGTCTCCCCAATTGTGGCTTACCTTTAACCTTGTGGCATGCTCCTTAGGCCTGATTAGCACCAACAAGGGTTTGGGAATTCAAGGGTTGTCTTCAACTAACAATGCCCTTATTTTTGAAGCAAAATATCTATCAAATCTAACAAAACTTGCATCTATGATCTCCCAAGTCATATTAGCACTCCATAATTGTATTGGCATTTTTTCTCCCTCTCGTTTTCTCTCCAACTTCATTTCCTTTTCAAAAATAGATACATCCTTGAATAGGCACATACACATGAGCATAGAATACTAGCCAAAAGGCTTATCAACTTTACCCTTGCTTATTCCAATTAGTCAATTATAGATCTCCTTAGACGAAAAAGAAGCAAAATAAAAAATTGAGCTTGTTCTATATTGTAATATTTGAGCTATCATATATGTTAAAGGTAATGGAATATATTCCTACTCATCTATACCAAGAACTTTACACAAAGGAACATATAAGGCCTGAGCCCTGGGGTTGAAGTACTTTTTTAGTAAAGGCTCATGGGTAGATGATGTGACCAATGTCAAATTCCCCACCTTAGTAAAATACTCTTGAAGAGGCCCAGTCCTGAGGTATTGTTGGAAATATAAGGTAGCCAAGGTTACTAAGAGGGGAGGTTGAATCAGGAACCAATAAAACTTTATCTTACTTCACAAATTAATCCTTCATATAATATTCTGATCTAATTGCACACATGAAAGAATGAAAGCAATAAAAATTTCATAACACTTTTACACAAGATATGATGACCCACAAACCTTTCAATTAGAAATTAGAACTGGGGTGGGGATGATACCCACAAGCTTTAGCACTGCAGTATAAAGTTAACCTATTAAGGCTTACAATTGACCACTTCTAGTGATCTTCCCTTTTAGGAACAATAAGGATTGTGAGATCCACCTTGTTAAAGGATTTACAAATATACAATGAAGTATGCACTCAATTAATAGATTTAGGAAAAAGATTGTTAAGTCCACCATGTTAAAGAATTTAACTAATGCACCTGTTAGGATGAATTAGTGGCTAATCTTTGATCTACACCTTTGATTTGCTGAATGAGATTCCTTGTATTTCAACGATCACCTGACTGTGATAGATAAATCTCTATTTTCCCTTATACTACTTGTAGCCTTCTTTAGTTCATAGTCATGCACTTCATTATCTTCTTCAAATATGACATTCTTGGATATGATACAATGCATAACATATATACCAATCCAAATAACAACTTACTAGAGTCGGCTACAATACCAATTTTATCATAATTCACAAAGTCGGCCCAACTTCTATAACTTGGGTTTTCAGGACAAACTCGGTGATGTTTTGATACATGACAAACACTATCAACACTTGAAAAACTTTGGCACTCAGTTGAACTTGAAGCTTGGTCCATACTGATCACTTCCAAGTAGCTTGAACTCAGTTAGCATTGTGTGACTCGGTGAACTCTAAGAAACTTGGTAGTTGTTGAATCACTCGGTTAACACTGCATGACTTGGTCAACACTAGATTCACATTGTTAACATTGTGACCTTAGTAGATATAGTAGAACTTGGTTAACATACTAGAACTCAGTTAACACTATGATCTTCTTTACTTTTGTTGAATAGCTCAATAGCCTATGCTATGCTTGGTTTGCATTGTACATAGTCTTTGAAGCTCGGTAAACATTGTGTGGCTTGGAAAACATTGTAAATTGACTCAGGTGCTCAATAGACATTGCATTCTAACTACTTGGCTCAGGAGAAATTGAAACACTTGGTTAACATGTAGGATGAATGATAAGCTTGGTAGAAACTGCACGACTTGGTAGCAATGCAACCATTTGACTAAGTGTTGGGTCACTGATAGACAAATTGACCTAAATGTCAACATGTATATCCTCTGTGCATTGTAATTTGCTTGCAATGTTAGGGTTTAACATGAATAGTTCCCTAATTACCTCTATTGTCACCTTAAAAAGGTCGTCTCTAGAATAATTTCTTATCAGTTATAAAACAAGATCATATCTTCTTGTCAACATGGTTAATAAGTTCACATCCATGAATACCCCAAGTACAATAAATTTTCCCACATCAAAATCCCAGACATTGTTATGGGGTGTGTCTTGTTTCCTTTAAGAGAACCATTTCTTAAATAATTCTAGGCCACCCATGGATGTCTGCACATCCCTCAATAGATTTCCCTTGTCGTATAAACCCTCATCTACTTTCAGCCTAGGGTTTTGGAAATCATCTCATTTCCTTTAGCAATTCCATTGGTAGAAGCATTCAATTGTTCCAAAAAATCATCATGAACATTTCTGTATTGGTAATATACTTTCCCAAATAAATCCCTTCTAGGAGGCATCTTCACAATTACGAAATCTCAACATAGAAAAAATTCTCTATCTGAAAGGATAAGACTTACTGAAATATTTTCACAAATTTTGGTCACGATAATTCACCTTCATCTCAATAATCCATAGTCTCATAGCACTAAAATCTTTACTCTTTTTTCTCTGATCTGATAATCAATTATCAATTTGCAGAATAGAAAGCAATGAGTACATTATATTTTGAAACTTCATTTACATGAGGAAAATTTATTTTTCCATTAATACTCTGCAGAGAATGAGTATGCATGCATTACAAGCAAATTTTAAAATAGATTGTTGATTCTTAGCACATTTGACAGGCTTAATTGAATCTTATCATTGACTCATCTTTCTTCATGTTGAAGTGGCAATCAAACCAATTGTAACTCGCCAGCTAGAAGACACCTCATATGTTTGAGTCCTTGTTGTATTGATCACAAAACCCTCGACACATGATGCCTTATGGCTTTGTTGCTTTGGTTAAAGTCTTTGCACTTTTCTTTTGCGACAAATTGAAAGTCGTGGATCTATCTTGAAACTGACGATACAAATTATTCTCAACTCCTTCAATGTTTCACCCCACAACTGGCCCACCCTGGACATGTGTCTGAACATCACATAGTCGTTATAGCTAAAGACCTTGCTTCTTCCTTTTGCGACATTGTAATGTTTTTTGATCTACTTTTCATTGGATGGTCAAGATCACTTGGTGGCATTCCATATAATTGGGCCCATAGGGGACATGCATCACCTTGACATGTTGTTGCATTGGTTAAAATTCTTGCACCTTGTAATAGAGAAACCACAACAACCATGGATTAGCTTCTGATATGACAGAGAATCTATTTTCCTTTCTTTATATGGCCCATAAGGACATGTGGCACTTGGTCACTTTCTCACATTTGTTAGACCGCAAGAATCTTTTCATTGCGATAATACAACAATTGTCGATATGGGCAAAGATCAATGGTGTGCAAAATATCATCTTCATTGTGAGGTATGGCCCACTAGGACTCGTGTCCCTTCTCTCACTTTACTGCTTTACTTAAAAACTAAGCATCTCCTCATAGTGACTATGTGACATTCATTGATCTTTAGCTTGATCAAAGGCTGTAATGAATCTTAAAACTTGCTTACCTTCAACCATAATCAAATCAAAGTGTGACACATGTTGACCTTTGATGATACCATCCCTTTTTTCCACTCGCAAGCTCTCTGGCCCCACTATGTCCACGTGTCTTTCTGTCACTATGTCACATTGGTTAAACCTAGCACATCTTCCTTTAGCAACTATATGATAGGCCTCGATCTGATCTAAATTTGATGGCTCTCATTCAAATGTTCAAACTATTGTATTTTCTATGGCCCAACCAAGACATGTGTCCTTTTCTCACTTTTTTACGTTACTTAGAAACCTTACACTTTTAAATATCAACAAAGCAATGACTGTGGATTCAACTTAGATTTAAGGGTTATAAAAACAATGGGCACCAAGGGTCCATCATAGGCAGAAATATAATAAGAAATTAAAATTGAAGGACCTTCCATGATTAAATTGTGACAAAGGGGACATAAAGCACAAAAAACTTAGGATATAACAAGCCTAAAAACATTATCCTTCAACAAAGAAAGCCCTAAAAAAAGGTTTAAAAATATAACAAGGATAAACCTATTTGTTTATTTTTTTAGGGTTTGTTGACACAATTTCCCACCTTGGAAATGTTTGAAAATGAAGTTGTTGCCAACTAGGTTTTGGACCTAAACTTTTGAAAAATAAGCAACTCCTAGGAGGGCCTAACATTGACTCTATATGGGGATGATGAATAGTTTTTGTTCATGCAAGGACTCAGGAACTTTGGGCAAAGCAAATCACATACTTGACAACCTTAATAGAGGGAGACACACACACACACATAATAGGAAAACTACAAAACTATAGACAATGAAAACACTATATATAGCTCCTAAAAATTGTTCATGGAAAAGAGAAGTACTTTTTTAGGAGAAATACCTTTTCAAGAACTATCCAAGAATTGACGATTCAAGAATATCTCCACTTAGCTCTTTTAAAATGTACGAGTTTTCTCCCCACCTAGAGTCTATTAAGTAAGGGCCAAGCCATATAGGGTAAAATTTTCCATGCTTCACCTTATCCTTTATTTTTGCATTCCACATCAACACCAAGTCTATAGGTTCAAATTTTCTCCCCATTTCTTTTTAATCAAACAAGTGTTTTATCTGCAACTATAATTTGGTATTTCTGGTAGATGCTTCTCTTATGTGCTCATTTAACCTAGCAAGTTCATCCATCCTTTCCTACATATCATCTGCAATATCCTTGTCATTCTTTTGGACAAAATTGTATAGACCCATCAAGATGTTCAGGGGTATCCTTGCCTGAATTCCATATACTAGATCAAATGGTGATACTCCTATTGCCTTCTTGACTATTACTTTGTCATCCCAGACTGCTAAATGTAACTTGGATTCCCATGTCTTTTTATTTTCATCCAAATCATTTTAATGATCTTCAACAAACTCTTGTCTATGGACTTTTCTTTCATGTTTCCTTAAGGACGATATGGAGATGAGGTAAATCTAGCGATGCCATATTTATCATAGAATTGTATGAACTCATCTTATCTAAAGCACATCATATTGTCTGTCAATTATTTTTGGGCATCCAAATCTAGTGATTATATTATTTAATAGGAAATTGTTCATAACCTTGCTAGTTTCTTGTTTGGTGAGGATAGCTTCTACCCACTTTGTGAAATAATCAGTTACTAAAAGGATCCATGAATAGCCAATGTTGGATTTATTAGCTATCTCTCCAATAAAATCAATTCCCCATTGTTGGAAAGGGGCTTGAACTTCTATAAGTTTCAATGATGTGTTCCTAGAGAATTTCAACTTGCCAACAAACCTTTGACAAGGGTCACACTTCCTAACCAGATGATGAGCATCTTTGCACAAACCTGGCCACCAAAAACTACCCTTCATTACCTTGTGGGTTGTTTTCTTGGCCATGTAGTGGCCACCACATGGTCCAGAATGCATCTCAGTAAGAATTTTGACTCACTCCTCATAGTTGACACATTTAAATAGTACTCCTTAAAAATTCCTCCACTAGAGTTTTCTATCAATAATAATGTATTTGATTGCCTGCAACTTCATAGATCTCTTTTCATTATGAGTTAGTCCAAGTGGGGCATCCATATGTTGAAAATAGTAGATAACATTCTTATACCACTCACAATAGTCCATATCATAAGTATAAGTGCAGTGATCCTCATCTACAAGATTGATTTGGCTAGCATCTAAATTAGATTGAGCCATTAGTTTTGCCAACCTTTGACCTCATACTAATTTTGTGATTTGAACATTTTTTTTGAACTCTTGAATCATGTTTATCCACCTGCATCTTTTTCCAGATACCTCTTGTTGAGAAAATATGTCTTTTACAACAACACTTGGTACAAAGGCTATAACAATTGCACCAACCAAGTAACATCTAAAAAATTTGACTATCTTTACCACAGCATAGGCATGTTTCTCATTTATGTAATATTTGAGCTCTATAGGTTGGAGTTACTTACTGAAGAAAGCAATAGGTTGCTCAAAACCCTCATCATTATTTTGAAGCATAACCACTACAACTGTATGAAAAGATAAGATAAGATAACATAATGATATTAATGTCCAACAAAAGACCAACAAAGGGTCCAAGGGACTAGAAGATACAACAGGGTAGAAAAACAACCTAGCAAGAGGACCAAATAGTGTTCGAAAAAGAAAAAGAAATAAAACAAAGAGAGGAAATGAGAACAAATAGATGAGAGAAGGACTAGATATCCTTTCTTGGTACAAAGAAATCCATCACTGAAGGATAAGACCCAGGGAGACAAGGGGCCCAAGCCTGAATCTGAGTAGCACTAGGAGTAGAATTTCATTTCTAGATGAATCTATGGTGTGGTCTAATAGATCTGGTGTGTCACGATATGAATGTTTCTGGCAGTTGCTTCTTGCCCCTAGAGGGTGAAAAGGGGGAAGAAGGTGGTGATGAGTTGATCTGAGGCCTGACTCTAAGGAAACATGAGTTATAAAGTGTGGTCATGAAGTTGCAAGGTCTCACGGAGGTAGAAGGCTAAACATCATTGGTCAAGGAAGATGAAGAAGGCTGACAGAGATCTATAATCTCTGAATACGTAGTGAAACTTTCCCTTGATCTATTAGTATATGGGACATCTAAAGATGAAATGGATCTCAGTCTTCATCTTAGATAGAGTATAAAGGAGATAGATTTTATCATCTCTGACCAAGTGATGATCTTTCTAACAATGCAATCTATGTGAACCCACTTTGAAGGACCCCAAGGAGATACGAAGGGCATAGCTCCAATGTCAGCTCAAGTAGAAAGGGCACACAATAGTCCCCTCATGGATCTCAAGAAAATGCTCCAAGTAGAAGGCCATTCGCGAGCGCAGACCCCTTTATGGGTTAACCCAAGTCGTGGTGGTGTACTATCTATATATGTCAAGTCTAACATGCTCATTCAACTCACCTTGTAAGGGGAGTAGATGAGCAAGAGCATCCAATGAGAAATGGTAAGGAGGGAGACAATCAATATCAGTCCCAATCGGGCTAAGTAAGGCAATGGCCTGGGCATACCAACCACAAGCTCTGGCTCTCAAATCAGAGTTGGTGATATCAATGGAGGAGTAGTAGGTGAGTTAGGAGTATCTATGGTGGTCATCTACAGAGCCAGAAAAGCCCCTGAGGTGCTAGAGAAACTAGATCAAGTTGAAGATAACACTAAGCCTAAAGAGATGGGCCCCAAACTAAACCAAGATAATATAGTGTGGGGTGTACTAGTGACATCTAATGATCTAACAGAGGAGAAGGATCTAGACTCACTCGGTTGATGCTCAGTCAAAGTCCAAAAGTGAAGGTCCCCAAACCATTGAGCCATAAAGAATTGTCAGTCTGACTAGAGAGTCCAAAAGCAATAACTTGGACTCGATGTCCTGAAAGTGATGTTGAAAGCATTGTCTCTCCAATAGGGCAAGGGAGTCCATCCCCTTGGAAACCTTGGGTAAGCAAGCCGGTCTCATGTTGAACTAGGGGCCATAGAACTTAACCCCAATGTAATTGTATGATGATACAATTTTAATCTCCTAATCTTGAAAGGTAAAGTGAAGTTGAGAGGTCTTCAAGCAATTAAAGACCATGACAACACATAAAGAGGCTAATCCATCAATAAGTCTCTGGAGCCCCTCAGGAGAGGAGGCAAGGAGAATCACATCATCAACAAATAGAAGAACGAAGATAAGAACTTGGTGTAAGTAGAAACTATCTCCAGGGAGCAAGGTCTCCATGAGGAAGGTCTCCAGCTCATCAAAGTATATACCAAGTAAAGTGGGAAAGAGAGGGCAGCCCTACTTCGTCCTAATGGTACTATGAATTGGATTGGAGAAACTCTTAGGAATCTAAAATCTACCTACCACTATCTCATATGATCTCATGGTCACTATCAAAAGAATGTTTGAAATACCAATGTCTATGAGCATTTGGAAAAGGGCTCCATAGAGAACATAGTCAAAAGCCTTACAAAAGTCTATAAAACAAAAGTAGACTTTCATAGCACTCCTGCAATGTCAAGATGTGATCCTTAATCTAATAATTAGTATGAAGTCTAAACTATCCTCTAGCATGATATCGCTTCCTGTCAAGGTATCCAAACAAGATGGTATTCAAAATTATGTCATAGAGATTGGAAAAGGTATGCCCAATCATGATGGTCATGTAGTTGTCGGGGTCTGAAACCAACCCAAACTTATAGATGAGATAAATTACGTGTCTTGACTAGGAATTCAGAAACCCAGTGCTAACCACTATGTTGGAGAGTGTTAGAAGAAAAGAACAAAGGATTAGAGTACCAAGCTTGAAGAGCTCTACCTAAAAACTTTCATCATCAGCAGCCTTGCTACACCTCATGAGTCTAATGCCCTCACCAATGGTGGAGGAAGTGAAAAGATGAAAATGTGGGGGGATAGGACGGTAAGTGGGTAGATGGCCAGGGATATTATATAGGGTGGAGGTATGGGATACTAATGAGTGTTAGTCAAGGGTAGAAGGAAGGGGAGGGAAGTGGGAGAATAAGGTACACCACAAGGTTTTTGAGTCATGAGCGAGAGTGTCACAAAGAGATCTGAACTGTGAGGCCACAAAAATCTGTTTCTTGAAGCGAAGAAGGTGGTGGTAAGAAGAACACAACTGTGTGTAAGAGGGGTAGTGTGTTGTGAAGGAAGCATGTAGGGAGCAATGGAAAGATTTGTAGTCCTTATCAAACCACTGATTCATGGGGCAAGCTTTCTAGCTTGCAGGGTTGTGTTGGGAGGAAGTGCGATGGGGGATGGAATGGAGGGTGAACTCTCATAAAGTAGAGGCAATGTGGTCAAAAAGAGGAGCATGGGAGATGAATAACAAGTGGTTGAAGGGGAGAATTCATCTGAGGTGGAGGGTGAAGAGTTAGCAGTTACAATCTAAGAAGGAGAAAGTGGTACGAGGGCTTGAGGATAAGGATTGGGGGTGAAGTGAGGTGGGGGAGGAGGGGGGGAGTAGACAAGGAGACTAGGGATAGAGTGGTTGGCTAAAGGGAGGTGGGTGATAATGAAGCTACTACTCAAGAAGACTAGGGAAGCCAGCACAAGAGTGTAGTTGACCACACTTAGGCCCCCATAAGGAGGCTACCAAGTGAAGAGCTCAGAGTTTGAGAAATAGGAGAGGCTATTCAGGATCAAAAAATTGATCGACTTACAAAGCTAGAGGAGATGGCAGGCATAACATGAGAGAGGCCCAAGAGAATCTTGAGAGTGTCTCTGAAGACCAAATGGTGGCTAGATCAATATCCTGAGTACAAGTTGAGTTAGAGGAATGGTCATGTAGAGGGGTCTAAAGATATCTAGTCTGTGCATTGAAGTCTCCTAGGATAATGATGTCTTCCAAGGCTGAAAACTTGGTGAGATACTCATGCACATAAGGGAAGGGGTCTCCATCAACTGGGTTGTGTATGGCATAAGGAGAGGTGGACGATGGGAAATAGAAAATTGAAATAAAAATTTCTCTAAGATGGTGACCAATATGTTTAGTATGGCTGATCTGGATCCACATAAACCTAGTTGCAATGTTGGAATGGACTAGTGTCGTGATGCTAGCAAGTTCATCTCTGATTAGACAGGCAACACCCCTGAAGCCCTGGACACCACCTGACATTCAAACCTCCTCTCTACAGGTTGATAGATACTAATAGCTCGAGAACCTAGGGAGAGGGCAGATCAGACTCTCATGAGTCCATGTAACCACCAAAAATCTACTGAACCAATCACATCTGAGAGCAGGCCAGGTAATGACCAAAGAGTACCATTACCATTCCAACAGTTGACATGGAGAGAAGAGGGGGAAGGTTCTCTCCCATGTGACTATTGGGGTGACCGTCATTTGGCTAGAGGAGCCTATCTTTGTTCTCATCTGTTGGGAGTGGGATCCTAAATGATAACCCCAAGGTTTCAAAATACCACCCACTTCTCAGCCTATCTACCCTCTACAACTAACCCCCTAGAATGTCTCAGCTCTACCATCTATGCTCTAGTAAGATCCTTGTCTAAAAAGATCTTCTAAGGGAGAGGGAAAGTCTTCCTTTTCAATCAAAGAACCTGTAATCTATTTGAGTGAGAGGAACCATAAACAAAGAGACCCCATTTGGTCCCACCCAATAGCTATCCAAGGTGATATCTATGATGCCTAGCTACTCCATGAGAAAAGATTTCCCATCTATCAATGGATCAATGGTAAGACTAGGGAGACCATGAACCCTAAGGTTAAGTTCATAGGCCTATCTCTAGCACTGCTCGGTGAGCTGCCCCCTGACAATATTTTCCACCACCACAAGAGGTGTAGAATCAAGAGTGGTGCACACTGGCACCCATGACTTGGCCTTCGGCTTGGTCTCGAATAAAAGAGAAGTGTATTTAGCCACTAGTTCACTCTATTGTTCCTTGAAGGTGTCCAAGTCCCCAAGTTGTTCTATGATTGTGTTGAACTGAGTCCTAATAATAGCAATATTCAAAATGAGAGTAGCCAAGAATGATTCAACTTGGGCTTTTAGTGCAGTAACACTCTCAATGAGTACAAGCATTGTGTCAGTAGATTTAAGCCTAAACACTCGATTGATTAATTTTGAGAGAGGTTGGATAAAGAGACAACTATATATTTTAGTGCTATATTATCCTTCTCTACTTTTCGTAAACGATCAAAAATCTGCTAAACTATGACTAGATGAAGTGGGGGATTCATTCCCTCAAATAGTTGATGATCAAACCCTAGCTACCCATATGTAGATATTTTTTGATTAGTTGATAACAATCATAAGATACAGGAAATCTAACAATGGTTTCAACAACATTAATCTCATATTCTTTTAATAGCCTCAACACACAACACACAACACTCCAACCTCAAGATGGATGGAAACCCCTTTGCATAGAGCGCGTGCAATTATTATGACCAATTCAAGCATTTGATGGATGTTATTTGAAAAGAAAACACAATTTTTTATTTTCTATGAAATCAATTGTTTACATTGAATGCATTACAAAAAAAATGTTCACTCCACACCCAAATATGCATAGGCTTAGTATAATCTAGAGTTCTAAGTATAGGGGCATTCTTAATTGCATTTTTTATTTCTTAGAAAGCAATTGAGGGTTCACCATCCCACTTGATCACCACACCCTTTTTTAACATCTTTGAAATTAGCCTACTGAACTCAACAATTTAATTATAAACCTCCTCAAGAAATTTACCTGGCCAAAAAATGATTGAATTCCTTTCATAGTTTTGGGCTTGGGAACTTTATCAATGGCTGCAACTCTTTCTAGATCAATTTTCACTTCATCCTTAGACACTATGTGGCCAAGAATTTTTCCCTCTATGACTCTAAAAGTACATTTCCTAGGATTTAGAGAAACCCCAAATTCTAAAACCTTCAAAAAAATCTTCTCCAAATGTTTGTAGTGATCCTCTACTTTCTTAGAATAGGTTGTTAAATCATCTTGATATATTACCATAAATCTGTCTACTACAAAAGCAACATCCATGGCCCTTTGAAAAGTAACACCTACACTGATCAAGCCAAAAGGAATTCTAACATATACATAGGTTCCCCATGGTGTTGTAAAAGTAGTTTTGTATTGCTCAACCTCATCAACCAACACTTAATTGTAGCCAGGAAAGCCATCCATCATGGACATTAGTTCATAACCAGTTACCTGCTACAACATAACTTCCATGTTTGATAGACCATAATTGTCTTTTAGGGAGGCGATGTTCAAATTTCTAAAATCTACACATAATCTAATATCTTTATTTTTCTTTCTGACTGATACCAAATTTGAAACCCAAGTGAAGTGCCTTATAGGTTTGATAATACCCCAATCCCTAAGTTTCATCAGCTCTTCCTGCATTTTGGGGGCCAACATGGGATTAATTGGCCTTTTCTTCTATCTGAATGGCTTTACATTTTCTCTCAAAGGGATAACATGCTTGAATAAATCCTCCCTATAGGCCTTTAGATCATCATAAGACCATGCAAATACATGTCTAAACTTCCTTAATAAATCAATCAACGAGTTTCTTATGGAGGAAGATAATTTTCTACCTATATATACCTACTTTGCTGACTCAGTTGTTCCCAAATTGATTTCCTCCAAATCCTTGGACTTATTATATTTTATCTCTGCCCTAACTTTGTCTTTGTTGTCAAAAACACTTTCCAATATCACCAAACCTTTTGGGACTCTGTTAGTTTTTAATTGCAAGGTCTCTTGACCAAAAATAGTTTATTTCCCATCTATAGTCTCTAGGGCACTGCACTCTAATTCTAGACCATGATATTTGTTCTCACTAAAAGGAAATTTTTATATATTTATCATCCTCAAATACTTGTCGATTTTATATGTTGTAAGGGATAGAGGGCCTCTTTTGCACTTCCATCTTTGAGACTCCAACAAAGGACACATCATCAAGCTTAATAGCCACATTGGCAAGAAAATCAGCCATTTTGTTATTAGTCCCATCCATCCAGGATATTCCAAATGCATTAAAGGCTTCAATCTCATCCCAAACAATATTCCTATACCATTTTAGCCTTTTTTTTTATATATGCATAAGCTTATCTAATCTGAGATACCACTAGCTCAAAATCACTAATAATATGCAATTTCTTAACACCATGACTAGCAGCTACTTTCAATCCAAATAGAAGTGCTTCATACTCTATTAAATTGTTGGTGCATGTGAAATTCAAAGTGAAAGAGTATCTAAATGTGTTCTCTTTTGGTGAAATAAAAACTACTCCAGCTCCAAACCCTTCCGTAGAACTAGCCCCATCAAAATACATTGTCCAAAGTTCTTGTGAATCAATACACTGAGTTGCTTCCTGAGCTTTTTGAGTTCTAGAACAATTATTTCAGTCCTAAAAGAATTAAATATCAGTGTCAAGGAGGCATGTAACATCTTTATCCACATTATCCTCAATCATGAGTGACTCTAGGTTCCCTGTTAACCTTAATAGCTTTATCACCTACATAGAAAGTAGCGAAGGACAAATCACACTACAAACTTCCCCCCATGAAGATACTCTATTTTCTTGATAATAACATACCATATTAGGGTGTGATATCAACTACCAAAATACTCATAGTTAAGTTAGCATTCGAGTATGCAACTAACTTATAAGGAAATGCATTAATGGTACCTATAATTGGGAACTCCCTTGAATCCATAGCACAATACCTACCATGTTTAGTGTCTACCTTCAAACCCAAAGACTCCATAATTTTAAAGGGCATGACAATGTTGGAGGCACTAGAGTCTATCATGCAATTTTTTTATAGTTTTTCCATTTATAATCCGACTAGGGAAGAAAGGATCAATATCCTCTTATAAGTTGTTGCTAAGCTATCTAAGTATATTGGGGAAATCTAGGATTCTACTCCTTTTCCTAATAAAGGCTCATTTTTAATAGTATTATCCTTTTCAATTCCTCCTAACCAAGCTAAAGCCTTACTCTTGTGCTCTTCTATCCTAAACATTTCAGACAAAGGTACTTTCACAGTAATCCCTTAATCAAATCACTCCTAATAGGGTTTGTCCTTAAGCTCATAATAGGGTGTACTTCAAAAGAGTGATTTCACTTTTGTGGGCATCAAACTCATCGTTATTTTCACCCAAATTGGGTTTCTAGGAGAAAAAGCATGTGTTAAGTTGTGTCAATAGTTATTTCTCATTGCCTACATGTGGTGAATGCTTTGAAGAAAAGTTTTATCTGGGGCCTAATTATGCCCCCAACAAATGACTTTCCCTCTTTCATGATGAGAGTTACAATTTGTCATTATTACATCCTTTTACTAAAGTCAGAACCCTTCAATCTTTATGTCCTTTGAAAGAATGACAATCTTTCATAACTACCTTTTGAAAGAGTTGCAACCTTTTAGCATTTGTATACCTTTGAAAGAGTCACAATCCTTCATCAATTCTTCTCATTCCAATCCTTTATTAATCCTTCCTTAGTTCCCATGTTCCCTTCTTTCTTCTTTTATTCTCTTCCACTTTCAAATAAAATTCTCTTCCCTCTTTATATCTCATGTTTGAGGGAGTAGATGGGGGCATAGTAATGAAAGATTATTATCAATAAATCTTATTTCAAAAATAAGACATTACAATCTACCCTTTCAAAAATTGCTTGTCCTCAAGCAATGCCAATTTTTATATAAATCTTTCACTGTAGTTGACTTTTGTTACACAACTTTGATATTATTGAGTAATACATCAAAAATTTGCAAAGTTTGAAATTGTAATCTCAATGGCATCAAAATTGATTTGAATTAACCAACCTTAGCCATAAATTCATATATTTTGGATTCACTTTAGTTATTCTCTTATTTTAGACCAACCAAAAATAAAAGAGTTGGAAGCGTCAGATTAGCACTTTTTTTTATCAAAGTGATGCTCATAAATGAAATACTTAGTACTCATTGCATCTTAGCACACATTGTATCTAGGCATCTCAAAGAGGTGAAGCACCAGGTTAGAACTCATTTCATCTGATGGTCATAGTTAATTCTGGTGAAACACTACTTATAAAAGATAAGATAATGAGTTTGACTAAAAAAACTAACAATTGAATCTCGATAGCAATATCACAATATCAAAAATTCTTGTTTCATATTCAGATTTTGAAGTATAATTCTTAGATATTCTAGCTATAAGGCTGTAAGTGTTAAATCATAATAATAAACTAAGTAGCAAGTTTTGCTAGTTTGACTCAATAGACTCAAAATTTTACAGAAAGTTGTAGTCTTCTACATTTGTGTGTGCTTCTGTAGAACTTGTCAAAAGTGTTGAACACGGTCTAATACTTAAATACTCATTTCATTTTAACATTCATTTGCAAGCAACATCTTCTTTAAACCCTTAACAATTTGTTAAATTTATAAATTATCTCTAGTCCATTTGAACAATTAGCAATTTCACCAGTTGGACATCTGCTAGGTGCACCCATGTAACAAAACAACCAGTACTGCAAAAGTTTGCAAGTTGTTCCATAACTTGGAGAGGATTTGTAAAATTTATTCATGTCATTGATGTTACTTTGAATTAGAAACGATTAAAATCCACTTCATCTCCACAAAGTTTTAAAACTTGTCAAGCCAGAGACTGAAATCGGCCTTGCCACTGTCAGTCATGAAACTATGCTTAAAACCATTTATTCAATAACTTACAACCAGATATTTTTTGATGATGTTTAGTTTCTGATGAACTTCCATTGTAAGTTTAAAAGCCTACTATTTTGGTTTACTGACTTCGTGCATCTTACACAAGCTGACTTGTGTTATAAATAGTACTAAACATTAAAAAAACTGCACAAAGTGTGCAAACATTCGGGCTCTGAAAAACTGTTAGCTGAACATTATGCATAATTGGTTCTTCCCTCTGCACCAGAGCATATTTCCCATTTGCAAAATAATTGATGCAATTTTTGTGATAACTTTCAGAAGTAACAAAGCTAACAACCATTGAATACTCTAACAGGCCTAAAGAATGTGAAACTGAAAATATAAAATGAAAGAGCAGAAATATAAAATGCTAAAATTATTGATTCAAATACATTCAAAAACATACAAAATTAATACTGAAAAATGATATTGAATTGTTGTAATGATATGAATAATTCTTAATCATTACATTAATGTCTGGGCATCTTTATATAGTTTTATTTTCTCTTACAACAAGTGCTTACGGGAATAACTTCCCAACAACTATATACTGAACTAATTTTATTCATCTAATCTAAACACAAAAACTAACCTAATTAATGTAATAAACCTAATATTCCCCCCTTATTACATTAATTCAACAATCATTCTTGCTAACCTAATTAATGTAATAAGTCCAACATTCCTAACCTAATTAATGTAATAAGTTCAACATTCCCCCCTTATTACATTAATCCAATAAAATTGAAAAGCCTTCACCAAGATGATAAACTTTGATGAAGCTCCTTCACCAAACTTTGAAAATAATCTGCAACTTCAGATTGCAAAGCCTAATCCTGAAGTTGAGCTCCTTCACCAATCTTTCTCTGCAACTTCAGATTTCAAATCCTAATCTTGAAGTTGCCCTCATATCCCAACTTCAGATTACAAATCTTGAAGTTGGCCTCATAAAAACATTATTTCTACCTCTTTTACACAATGAGACATAGTTCCTCCACATTTTCACATCTCCATGGAGTGTGCTTGATGTCTCCTCTGTGCTGCACATGAGACACCTTTCCTCTGAAAGTCCACATCTCCTCTGAGTGTGTCTAACGCCTCCTCAAGTGTCGTAGAAACAATCACCACTAATATGTCTGGACGTCTTTCCTTCAAAAGTCAACATCTCCTCTGAGTGTCTCAAATGCCATTCTGCAAATCCTGCCCCCCCCCCCCTCACTCAATAGAAGGACAATCACATAGCCAAGCCCCCTCTTTTCTTTAGGGACACAAATCTATCAATTCCTCTCTTATCTTCAAGGAGGAATTGGCCAAGCCACACAAATCTATCAATTCCCCTCTGATCTTCAGGGAGGAATTGGCCAAGCCCCAACTTTACAAGAACACAAATAGTGGCTTCTCATGCAATATTCATCTCTAAGTGAGAAGCTAGCTTGAGATGATAGAAATCCTCCAACCTCCATTGCCTCCAGCCTCCTATTTACTTCTATTCTTTATAGCAAAAAACTTGTAGCTTTTTCACCAATCCACATAAAATATCCCATAGATTTTTTTCAACGAAAAGAAACTGTATCTTAATTTTCCATATGTAGAATTCAAAACCTTCAAACTTAGCAATAGTAGACATTTTATCCATTTTCTTCTTGATTGATTTGAAAGAAAATGAAGCAACTTAAATAAAATGCACAATAGAAAAGTGAACACTGCTTACAAATTAAAATGCATCCAAGGCTGTAGGAAATGGTTCTCCAAGAGCATATGAACCAAAGCAACTTACAAATTATGAAAGGCCGAGCAAAATCTTAGAATCATTCCTCTTGCATTTATAATTAATGCAATGCCAACTTCACTATTGCATAAAAAAATTATCATCACTGCTGGGCACAACACATTTTCATCTCACCATTAACTCTCCATTGCCTATATACCTTGCTCTGATACCACTGTAACAGGCCTAAACAATGTGAAACTAAAAATATAAAATGAAAGAGCATAAATATAAAATGCTAAAATTATTGGTTCAGATACATTCGAAAACATACAAAATTAATATTGAAAATGATATTGAATTGCTAGAATGATATGAATAATGCTTAATCATTACATTAATGTCTGGGCATCTTTATATAGTTTTATTTTCTCTTACAACAACTGCTTACGGGAATAACTTCCCAGCAACTATATACTGAACTAATTTTATTCATCTAATCTAAACACAAAAACTAACCTAATTAATGTAATAAACCTAACAAATTCTTCATTTACATCACACTGAATTTCTATTTTGATAAAAATCAGCTCACTTCAAAATTTTAATAAAACAATGCCTACCTCGCTTGAAGAGAAACTAGACAAAGAAAGCAGAGAAGAGGGTATACTTACATAGCTCCTGTGTACCTCACAGCCAATACCCTGATGAGAAAGGCTCACCTATCTTCTGACATAGACTAAATTATAAGCTTCTTATGACTTTTGATATCTGACTCTCACTTTAACCATCAAAAGTGAGTTCTTGATCTTTTTATGTGATTGGGGTTGGGGGCATTGGAGATTGCATTTTCATAAATTTTCATCAGTGTTTCAGATTCAGGATGCCCTTTAATAATCTTGCTAACGAACCTTGCCTCTGGCATCAACAATAACGTCAAAAGAGGAAGGTCAGGGCAACCGATGGTTCTAATTTTCTGCAAAACCAGACACCTAGGCCTCATAGTCTTTTCTAAACTGATTTGCAACATCCTAGTGTGTTGCACTACATAATCTATAGGGAGCTCCGTCTTATTAACTAGTAAGTTCATCTTTTCACTAACATGTTCCTTTGACAATAAAAAGACCCGAGGGGTAGCTCCAAGTAGTTGAACTGTTTCTTCAGTCGACAGCCCGCAAAGTTTGAAATTCTCTATCTTCGCCTCTAACGTGTCCATGCGGCTAATAGTCACTTCACTTACTATATATTTGAACATTTTCCCTCTCTCGTAAGCAGCAATCTTGTGAATAAGATCAACGCGTGCAGGCGTCAGAGAAGTTCTTGAGAGAACACCCAGACTTATTTTTAAGAAGCTTACGAGCTCTGCCCCACAAAACCCCCATCCTTCCCAAAAAGCGAGGGAGGGCCTCAGGGTCTTCTCCAAGTTATAACCAAGAAGTCATGGATATCTTAACAGGGCTTTGACAAGCACATCCTCGGACTAAAATACGTTCTTCAAAAATTTCATCTTGAGAAGTTGGGTCTTGAGGCTATGTCTCAATATGCTTGGGTATCTACTCAAAAGTTTAGCCAGATTTCGATCTCGGAAATCGAAATCTTCCAGCAATTTGATCTTAGGTTCCAATACTTTATCTGCAAATACCATAAGTTAGGGCTGAACCCTCATTATACGGGCAATTTCAACTTCATTACAGCCGTGTTGCTTCAACAGATGAAGAAACCCTCGACTTTGTTAATTTATATAATTTATATCATTGATATTGTTACTGGTCACATTAATGGTCTTAGTAAGGATGTTAATTTTTTTTGGAATATGCTCTCCTCTAACATTCTTTGGCAGATTTGGAAATGCAGAAATGAGGAAAAGTACCAAGGTAAGCCAAGGGTTCTTACTGAGTTTTTTTGAAAACTCACACATTTTAAAATCTTCTTGCAAGTGCAAACCACCATGATAATTGAAAAGGACAAATTAAGAAGATTCCTTAAAGATGAGTAGGTTACTTTCTTTGTTCACGAACTTAAGTATGGCTATCAATGGTGAAGGACTATGGATAATCTACGGATTTTTGAGCACACGTGTTGGAAGCTAAAGGAAGAGATTAGGAGGAACCATAATGCCAGGAAGGAGGAAATCTTTATGTTGTCTCAGATTTAGGAGCGAAAGAGTATTGTTTGGATGGAAGGCCCACTCGGTTGGACTGCTTGGGTAGATTTATATTGTGATATCTTGTACTAGCCTTGTGTTGTTCAATTTTGGTTGTATTTGATGTTTTCTAGCTATTCTTTTGCTACTGTGGATCCGGTTTGAGGCTATGCCTCTTTTGTGAAACTCGGAGAACTGTGTAATTAGTTTTTGATCTCTCTATATCTAATAGAAAAAAAATAGTATAAGTAAATTGTTTGTTATAAAAATTAAGAGTTTTTTTTGAAAAATTATTTCTGAATTGAGCAATATTAATTATCATATATTTTTTAGATAAGAGCTTTCAACACAACCATTTCATTTGCAAGACTTTGGGTCAAGTCTACTCAAGCTTATCACATACTTATAATTAATAATAATAAATACTCTACGCTTTGACCATTACCTATAAAAAATATATATATTACAAAAATTTTTTATTTAAAATAAAATAATCAAAACTAACAATCATTAAGCAATCAACAAATGGTTCTATCATCAAATTGTGCAAACTTTCTTACAAACCTGGAAAAAATATTTTTTAGTAAAACCAAATATAATGTGGACCCATGTTTACTTGCAACTTCAAACAACTTTGGTGTTCTAAGTGATTTGCAGGAAGGCTTTGATGTCAAAATGGTCAATGCAAAACTAGGTCTCACAAACGGTCATGTTAAATCCCTACCCACAAACTACCAAGATTCTGGCAAATAGAGAAGGCAATATGATTCAAACTATAGTAAGCAAGCATCATTTTTGCCAAAACTAGGTATGAAAAGGATAGTTCATGGGAAACCAAAAATTACACCTATGCAGTCATGAATCATCACCAAACCATGTTACCACAAAGGAAGGTAAAGTTTAATTTCGCTCACCATAGGAAAAAAAGAACGAAGCTAGATGAAAACCCTAGCCAAATTAAAATGGGAAACCATGCTTGATACCTGTCAATGAGTGGACAAAGATTCTTTGTAGAAGGAAGCAAAAGAGAAACCAATATAAGAAGTCAAGTTTAGGGCTCTCTGGCCAAACACAAAGGATCCCAAAAATTAACACCAATCTATTGGGTTTCACTCAAAGAACAAATGAAGTCGTTGAATGCCAAGGTAGATCAATACTAAAGAATAGACTAAACTTCATGAGCTTTTCTAAAAAGCCCTAAATATGGCCACAACCATCAATCAGAAGCATAAACACCAAAATACACCCAAAGCAATCTTTCGCTAAAGGCAGATTTACCTACTAAAAGCAGTGAACAATTATCGTCCATTGAAGAAAAGAAAAGTAATGGGATTGTGTCATAGTTTGATAGAGATATAGTTGAGAAAGCCAACTTGGTAGGTCAAAAAAATAATCCATTAACTAATCCTATCATAGGCACCAGTTCAAAGGTGCCTCAGGTACTTCACAATAACAAGCATATAAACAATGATAATATCATAATTTTAAAAAATAGCTTCACAAAATACCACTGGTTTGATTTCAAATCTCAAGGTCTATTTACATTCTAGAACAACCAAAACCAAAAAAATCAAGTTTGGTAGAATGGCTAAGCATGGGTTGTGGAGACTAGGTAAGGGTGAACCCACAATAATGGGTTCCACTTTTGTGGAACAAAGAAAACCCAAAAAAATTGCATAATGCACTAATCACATTTATCATTTGTTTGTGTGAATATATCAAGCATGTTCGTTGTGAACATATATTATAATAGTGTTCGCAGTGAACATATTTTACATTTATTAGGCATGTTCACTACGAACATACCTAATTAATATGTTCGCAGTGAACATATTTCACAACGACTGTGACATTTTTAAACGTCATTTTCTTAATTTCACTGTTCATTTTTACAACCCGTTGATTTTGACTTATACGTTGGAGCGAACATGCTTGACTGGATAACGTGCTCGTCATTCTCCTCCAGATTCTCATCATTGCACTATTTCAAGTATGTCTATATGTTATTATTTTAATTTTTTTATGTTTTTAAAGCATATTTTAATGTTAATTTAATAATTTTATTGTTTATTTATGTTACTTAATTCTATTAATTTAACGTTTATAAATTTTTTTGTATATGTTCGTTATATATTAGAAAAATATTAATATAGCATTAGAAAATAAATTTAGGGAAAAAAATAGTGTTAAATTAGATAAATATTAGAAAAACAATAGTTTAGAATATTAGAAAAACAATAGTTTAGAATATTAAAAAAAATTAGAAAATGTTAAAAAAACGTTAATTTCTAGAATATAGAACATTAGAAAAAACATTACATAAAAAATATTAGAAAAACATTACATTCAAATATTCGTTTTTGTTAGAAAAATATTACATTTAAATATTAGAAAAACATGTTAGAAAATATATTTTTAAAAATATCAGTTTGGAAAATATTAGAAAACTATGAGAAAATATTAAGAAAAACATTAGAAAATATTAGAAAAATATTAGAAAATATTTTTAAAAACTTTAGTCTTGAAAATTAGAAAATATTAGAAAAACATTATAAAATATTTAAAAAACAATAGTGTAGAATATTAGAAAATAAAATTTTGAAAAATATTAGTTTTATTAGAAAAACAAATTAGTTTAAGTAGAAACAATATTTTTTGAAAAATATTAGTTTTATCATAAAAACATTAGAAAAAATAAATTTAGAAAAATATTAACTTTATTAGAAAAACATTAGAAAAAATATTACATTTTTAAATATTAGAAAAACATTAGAAAATATATTTAAAAATATTAGTTTGAAAAATATATAAAAACTATAAGAAAATATTAGAAAAAACATTAGAAAATATTAGAAAAATATTTTAAAATATTAGAAAATATTTTTAAAAATATTAACTTCTTGAAAATTAGAAAATATTAGAAAAATATTATAAAAATATTAAAAAACAATAGTGTAGAATTATTAGGAAAACATTACTAAGAGAAATATTAAAAAAAAAATTAATTTCTTGTACAATATTAGAAAAAAAAAATTAGTACTATAACATTAGGAAATATTAGTATTTAACATTAAAGAAAATAAATTAGTATATATAACATTACAAAATATTAGAAAAAACATTAAACTTGAATTATTAGAAAAATATTAAAAAAACAAAAAAAAAATTAGTGTAGAAAATTAAAAAATATTAGAACAAGCTAGATCTAGACATAACCCTAAAACTAACTATAACCCTAAAAATAACACTAACCATAACCCTAACCCTAACTCAAAGTCTAACCCTAATTTCTAACACCAACTCAAACTCTTTAACCCTAGAGTTTCGTAACTAAAACGAGCTAATGTAACCCTAGGTTGAACCGTAACCATAATCTAATCTGAACCAAATTTAACCAAAACCCTTAGATCTCTAAATCAAACCCTTAGATCTAATTTCCTAATTGAAAACTCAAACACTAATATTTACTCATTCACCCTAGAATTTCTTTTAAAATCAAACACTAACCAAACCCTAATCTTTAACTCAAATCCTAAATTAATAATATAAATTGAAAGTTCCCTTTGAATCAAACCCTAACTTGAACCAAGTTTAAGTAAATAATGTACAACCATAACCCCAATCAAACCCTTTAAAATCTAGTTCACTCAAACCCTAATCTAGAAATTATTTGAACCCTTTAGATCAAACCCTAATCTTTAACTCAAATCCTAATCTTAATAGATAACTAGATAACCCTAGAACCTAACCAAAATCGTAACTGAAATCCTAATCTTTAAACCCTAACTCAAATTGAAACCCTAATCTAACTCAAGTTACCCTAGCTCAAACCCTAGAATGAAATCCTAATCATATTTGAATCTAACACAAACCCTGTTAATCTAACTACATAAGTTCCCTATAAATCAAACCAGGTAACCAAACCCTTAGATAGATCTCTATTTATTAAACCCTAGAATCACATGAGTTAATCTTTAACTTTCAGAATACCCTTTAATCTAAACCATTTGAACCGTAATCAAACCCTTTATAATCTAAGTAATTTTACCATTGAGTATACTTGCTAAATCCTTTATAATGTTAACAAGTGAAGATTAAACCTCTTTATATAGAGGTTGTAAGAGAAGGTGACTTGAACTATCCCTTTTACAACCCTAAGATTAACTAAAATTTCACTTTCAAGTGTACAAAACAAATTAATTTAAAATGTAAGATATAAATGAACCAAAAAAATTTCAAATAGATTCATGTTTCATGACATTCCAAAAATATATTTTTCATTAACCATGGTAATCTAATGGATTCCAAAATATTTTTCCTACTCCCTCCAAACAATTGAATAGCTTTAGAAGACAAATAATGTAAGAAGGAAGAAGGAAAATATCTATTCTTAACACCTTTCAAGTCACTATGAGATCTTTCATAATATTGACTCCCATAAATTTTTTCTCTATCAAGACACATGTAGAAGTAGATAATGCTCAAAACTATACACACTCAAAGGTCTTTGCAAGGATTTTGATGTCTTAGAGAAGTTTATTATTTATATTCAAAAGATATTATTTCTCATCATTTCACTTGGAGATATGAAAGAGAGCTCAAGAAGTGATATATATGTTTCCAAGTGATCATTCTTTCTATACCAATAAATTATCATCACCTATATAAAGATTCTTAAATATTGATGTGAAACTCTTACACATACACAGCTTGCAATTCTTTCAATACTCTTGATGTGTAATGACCTTGCTCAAATCTAACCTTAAAATCGCTGACTGAAGGCTCAAAGAATTTCGTCAAACACTTCACATACAAGGGTCATATGACTGATATAACATTTCAGTTTGCTTTAATGACTCTTTTCTTCAATTAGCATCGATGAGAATGTTTACAAATGACTCTAAATTGACTAAACAATGACCTAACATGAATATGCAACTTATTTTGACAATATTCAATGCATATATGTGACTGAAACTACTTGCAATATGCAGCTACAAAAATTAGTAATTATGACAAACACTTTGGATGCAACCTAAGATCACATTTATGCACTTACAGCCAAGTGGTATTTTAACAAATATTTGGTATGCATAATTATAACATTATTTATGCCAAAAAAGAGAACCTACAGCCAATTAACATTTTGACAAACAATTGGCATGCAAACTAATAAGTTGATCATGAATGGCAATAACATATTCAATTACAATAGTAGTTGACCAACAACTTATTTCTCCTTCTTTGCAATAAAATGTCTACTACAATGATACTATGAATTGGTCAAGACTGTTGGTTTACAATTGTTTGAAAATAGTGCCAAATTTGATTTTTTGAGTATTCACTTCTAGTAGCAATTAAAATGCTAGCAACAATTAAAATGCTTATGATGACAATGCAAACTACGTAGTGAATGTAGGAAGAACCTGGTAATGATGACGTCCAATGTTGTTGATGAAGAAACAATAAAAATCCAATGCGATAGGCACCTTCCAAGCTCAAATCAAAATCCTCAAGCTGTTGCCCCTATTTTTGCCTGGCAAAAGTTTAGATAATTAATTGCAGCACCAAATGACTTCTAATTTGCCCCTAAAACAATTATCTCGACGATAAGAATTGAATGCAACAATACCCAGAATGATTGGCCTCCTCAATTGAAAGGTATGAGCAAAAATATGAGACTCACATGGGCTGATCAACCTCCATGACAATAGATTATGAAGGTCTATAATGATCCTTCTTAATAACATAATCAATCTCAGCAATACATCAGCCGCTGAAGTAACTTCTCCGTCAAATGCAACAATACATCAGTTGTTGCAAGTACAATAATACATCAACTATTGTACTCAAATAATCTCCACCGTGAAGCACAAGATTGGACTTCTAAAGTAAAACCCACGATCAACAATAATCCAGCTAGTATCTCACAGCCTCAAAATTGTGTAACCAATGAGGGTTTTGATCCCCAAAGATCCTCCAATGGCTAAAACCCTAACTGGCTTCTCCACCAAATAATCACATCAAACAATCATCAATTCCTGGATGATGAGAATTAGGCCCATGATGTTTATTTATACTTTTTCCTTAAGAGGTTGGCCCAAAATCTAGAAGCTTCCATAAATTATTTTATTTTTATTAAGTGACTTTATGATATATTATTTTATTTAAGTCACTTTATTAAATTAATTAAATATAAAGTTACCTTTTAATATTTATTTATTTGATAACTTTATAAATAATTAACTTAATACCACTTATTTATTTAATTAAAATAATTAATTAGTCATCCTCATAAAATGTTCATTATTTTGGACAACTTAATTAATTAAATGAGTTAAATAAAATTACCTCCAAAACAGGGACATTACAGTCTGCCCCTCCTAAAATTGCTTGTCCCCAAGCAATCTCAGCAATGAGTACCATTCTCCTTCACTTGGATCCCAAGTGAAGACCTGTGTAATGTCCCAATCATCACCAAACAGCTCCTGTGTAGAAATCATCAACATCAACAGTACAAAAATCAGCAACTAAGAAACTGCACTCAACACCCAAACAACTGACATCACTGACAAAATCATATGAAGACCAACTGTAGATGTTGATAGAAGAAACCACTTTGCGAAACTCAAGCCAACTAAAACATTGAATCTGTCAAAACTCAAGTCCCTGTCTAACTGACACTCGCACCCAACTACATTGTGGATATGACGACAACTATATATACCTGAGTCATTGCCAGAAAATCCAATCTTTGATAAACTATCTTGGGTGTGTCGATATTGCAAGATGTGTAACTTGCAACTGCTAATTCCATTTGCAAAAGATGGTGCCAATCCATCACATAATGGATGGTAAGAAACTGGAGTCGATCTACACCAGTGTGAAATCAAATCTTCTATCTCTGGGTCAAAAGAAAAATGATGAGAATACCCCATTGTATAATGCTAGTAGGAATCCCAAACTCCGCTATTGGTTCACCATCACTAAACTAGGAATTAGCAGATGGTTCCAATCTCGGACTCCGAGTGGTTGTAGGCTAGATAGGATCCTGTACAATCCACTCAACAAACCCCAACTCAAAATCCCTATGAGGTAGCATAGTAGAAAGGATCACTATAATCTCCCCAACCAATTGGTGAATAACACTAGTACCTCGGATGAGAACACCTTCTGACACTTTATGCAAGTCCAAACGAACACTTGCACTATCCAACAAATACTCCATGAACAGTTAAGTGCAATAAAAATTATACAAGGAAGCATCAACATACTCCCCCACACACCACAACTGATCCCTCGATGAAGGTGGCATGGCCAACTGTACCACATTGTCATCTATGTGAGAAGAATCAATCTGGAGACTCGACTCCACTAGTACCCCAAACTCATCAGGACTAGGTATTCCCAAATCCTGAACATGTGTGTCAACCCCAACAACATGTTCCTCAGTAACAACTACAAGAGCGTACTCACCACCAACCACCTCAATATACAAATGAACTGGGTCTGGGGCTAGTGTAGACCGCAAATGCTCCAACTCCATGGTCACCTCCTCTAACTAAAACTGTGACTCTTGTAGATCTCGTTGTGTATCCTCCAAAGCCTCAGTAGTCACTGTGAGCTCCTAGGTAAGCTCACTCATCTCCTCCTCACGATCCAAGAGTGCCTCATAGGCTGTACTCCTCCACTCAACCAGGTGATCACGGTCGGCTACCAACTGTAAGTAATCTTGTCTCAAAACCCTGACAGCTTCACGCAAGGCATGAACCTCTGCCAAAGAAAGGTAACCACCACTAGATTCATCTGTCATAGAAGCATCCCAACCAATAATGACCAAAAATTGACAAGCGGTATCAAAATGTTCAAGAGCAATAGTGATATCTCTCTCACCAACTCTCAACTAGTTGGTCACATGGTGACTCTGCACTAAGGGCCTCCTATGAATCATCTCGAATACGCTGTCCACACTATGAGAGAAAGATAAATTAGATGAACTCCCCTCAAGATCACTAACGCTCAGTGTACTTACATTTGAGTACACCTCCACACTTTGAACACAAGCATCAAACTCATCCTCATGTAACTTTGAAGAAGCTGCTACTGAAACTATCCCATCATCACAATCTCTAGCTCCCTCATCCTCTACAACTAACTGAGAGTCCAGATCCTGAAAAATATCATCAGGGGTTACTGACAAAGTAACTTCCTCAACTGACAAGGTAGCCCTAGTTGAAACTAACTCCTGCCACTCAGACTCTACCTCATCCTCATCTATGGGTTCCGACAACATTGAATCAAGGAACCCATCTCCACCAATTGTTGGTGCTAAATCTATGCCCAAAGTCAGAAATGAAAATCCAAATACACTATAGCACTCATCATCCTCACTCACAACAATGAATGAATCTAGAATGCTAGTGTATATATCCTCTAACTACATCTTCTCTATTGACTCTGACCATGTACACAGCTCGATGTTGACCTATGGATAAGCTATACTATAGCATGGAGTGTCATCAGACAAAACATCTATAGCACTCCCATCTTGAATGTCATCACTAGAAATCTCCATGCTCACATCCTCAGCACAGGAATATAACACTATCTCCTGTACCGAACCCATACTGCGACTGCTATCATAAATATCAAAACTATTAGAGCTCAAACTCTCCTCATAGTCATCACTCAATATCATATAGGGGCATCATTACCAATGCAACTCACAGCATCCTCAAAAGTGTCCTTAGATGTGTCCATATTAACAACTCTCACTTCACCTACAGGAATCTCAACTGCAAACACTAATCGCTATACACATGACTCATCGTCAACCTGTACACCAACAATGCTAGAGCCCAAACTGAAATCAAGTGTCCCCTCTATAATACTTTGATCACCAAGTACACCACTGGGAGACTCCTTAGAAGCCTCAGGCCTATCTGAGGAAGCCACTGCCTCTTGAACTGGAGCCATGCTACTAAAGCTGACATACACATCCCTAATGACAATTCCCTCTGAAGAAGAATCTAAATGATCAAAAATGACTACATCATCAACTACCTCTGTAGAACCCACAATAACTGCTCTGGGAGCCTCAACATGATGATGCTCAACACTACTGTCCTCCAATGGCACAGAAACATCCACTAAGTCTGGTGCAACAAAACTATCATCAGCATTATAGATGGTAATAGCAGGTGTTGAACTAGATAATGGTACATCAGCATCACAATCAGTGGACAGAGAAAACTCAAGTCTTCTCCCTTGTGAACCTGATGTCGGCCTACTAAAAGTAGAAGTAAAATATCTCGCTACCCTATCAACTGTAGTCGGATCCGACAATTTCTCTGCAAGTCGTTGTTGATGCAATATTAATTTCTTGACACTTTCCACCAAAGCATCTAACTCTATTCTCTTCCCTCTACTACTATGTCGACTTCCCGAACTCAACCTCATATATCTATCCATGGTTGGGAAATTGAAATATTGATCACTTTGATAATAACCTCATACAAATAATGAAATCAATTCCCACAGGATGGGAAGATCAGAGCTTTGATACCATTATAATGACCCTGCTCAAATCTGACCTTAAAATGGCTAATTGAAGGCTCAAAGAATTTCATCAAACACTTCACATACAAGGGTCATATGACTGATATAACATTTCAGTTTGCTTTAATGACTCTTTTCTTCAATTAGCATCAAATGAGAATGTTTACAAATGACTCTAAATTGACTAAACAATGACCTAACATGAATATGCAACTTATTTTGACAATATTCAATGCATATATGTGACTAAAACTACTTGCAATATGCAGCTACAACAACTATTAATTATGACAAACACTTTGGATGCAACCTAAGATGACATTTATGCACTTACAGCCAAGTGGTAATTTAACAAATATTTGGTATGCATAATTATAACATTACTTATGCCAAAAAAGAGAACCTACAGCCAATTGATATTTTGACAAACAATTGGCATGCAAACTAATAAGTTGATCATGAATGGCAATAACATATTCAATTACAATAGTAGTTGACCAACAACTTATTTCTCCTTCTTTGCAATAAAATGTCTACTACAATGATACTATGAATTGGTCAAGACTCTTGGCTTACAATTGTTTGACAATAGTGCCAAATTTGATTTTTTTAGTAATCACTTATAGTAGCAATTAAAATGCTTATGATGACAATCCAAACTACATAGTGAATGCAAGAAGAACCTGGTAATGATGATGCCCAATGTTGTTGATGAAGAAATAATAAAAATCCAATGTGATAGGCACCTTCCAAGCTCAAATCAAAATCCTCAAGCTACTGCCCCTATTTTTGCCTGTCAAAAGTTTAGATAAAATTGCAGCACCAAACACCTTCCAATTTGCCCCTAAAACGATTGTCTTGACAATAGGAATTGAATGCAACAATACCCAGAATGATTGGCCTCCTCAATCGAAATGTATGAGCAAAAACATGAGACTCACATAGCCTAATCAACTTCCATGACAACAGATTATGAAGGTTTGTAATGATCCTGCTCAATAACATAATCAATCTTAGCAATACATCAGCTGCTAAAGTAACTTCTCCATCAAATGCAACAATACATCAGCTGTTGCAAGTACATTAATACATCAACTATTGTACTCAAATAATCTCCACCGTGAAGCACAAAATTGGACTTCTGAAGTAAAGCCCACAATCAGCAATAATTCAGCTAGTATCTCATAGCCTCAAAATTGCGTAACTAATGAGGGTTTTCGTCCCCAAAGATCCTCCAAAGGCTAAAACCCTAGTTGGCTTCTCCACCAAATAATCACATCAAACAATCATCAATTCTTGGATGATGAGAATGAGGCCCATGATGTCTATTTATACTTTTTCCTCAAGAGGTTGGCCCAAAATCTAGAAGCTTCCATAAATTATTTGATTTTTATTAAGTGACTTTATGATATATTATTTTATTCAAGTCAGTTTATTAAATTAATTAAATATAAAGTTACATTTTAATATTTATTTATTTGATAACTTTATAAATAATTAACTTAATACCACTTATTTATTTAATTAAAATAATTAATTAGTCATCCTCATAAAATATTTATTATTTTGAACAACTTAATTAATTAAATTAATTAAATCAAATTACCTCCAAAATAGGGACATTACATGATGTGTCAAGTATAACTTCGATATCTTTTGATATCAAGTATTTTCAATCTTCGAGGACTTTCATTTTTCATACTCTATAATTTTTTTGGTTAGAACTTAGTTAATAAGATCCTATTTTCTATGTTTTTATATAGAACAAGTTTCACAATAGTATTTCTTTTTTTGTTCTTAGCCTAGGATTCTTCAAAAGACATTGATAATCCTTCCTTAAATTTCACTTTCATTCCCCCTGTATGTTGATGATGGAACTGTAAGGAAAATTAGGATCTTACGTAGGCTAAGGCCTATAATTCTTCTAGCATTTTTCCAATATTGACCCACTCTTCCTACAAATTTAATCTCAGTTCAATAAGAATGATAAAAACTCTCTTATTAATTTAAATATTAATAGGATTACAATAGATTTTTTTAATTAAGTTATCTATGTATACATATATTTAAATTATGTTCATAATTCATTCCCTGGCTTCCACTAGAAACCTGAGTGGTCTAGTATGTACTTGTAAGACATGTATATGTGATGCAAGTGTCAACTTATTCAAATAACTTATATTCAAGGACATGTATTATAGACAAAAATAAACTATAATTGTATATATATTTTTGATAACTTTACTTTATGTTAGTTCTACACTTTTTTAGTTGTGAGCCTTAAATTTCTAAATCATTTTCAAACCCTAATAAATATTATATCCTAACTTCAAACTCAAATTGTAATCGAAGTTCTCAAACTAGATCTAATGTTACAATTTCCTAACTAAAAACTCAAACACTTCTATCTAGAAATGCCACCCTTTAATCTAGCTCAAACTCTAACATGTAAGATTTCAGGTAATTGAAAACTCATTTAACCATAATTTCTTTAACTCAAACTCTAATGTAATCTAGAACTAAAAACTCAAACCCTTTTTAATCTAAATGAAATCCTAATCAAATCCTAATCTAACTCATTGAACCCTTTAAATCAAACCTAGGTACTAATCTTTAATTGGACTAAAGTTTTGAAAACTCAAGTTCCCTTTAACTCTAACTCTAAATTTTTTTGTAATTTTTGGTGTCACTAAATTAAATATACCCCTGGAAAAATTGTTGATAGTCAATTAAAAAAGAGTAATTACTCAATACAAATTAATTAAAAAATAAACTAATTTTTGAACTTTACAAAGTTCAATAGTTTTAGCTATTAAAATTAATTGGGAGATCATTTGGGAACATTAGTTATAGGCAGGGACTAAAAAACATGAAGGGAGAATGAAAAAATATACATTCCAAGATATGAGATAAAAATAAATAAAAATTTAATCTCTAAGAAAAATAAAGGAAGAGATAATACAAAATCATATTTAATCATATGAGATACAAAAAATAAAAATTTAATCTCTAAGAAAAATAAAGGAAGAGATAATATAAAATCATAAATCATTTAGAAAGAAAAACAAAATTCCACTAACACTAATGATTCACAAATCCATTTTTGACTAAGAACATGATTATTTAAAGATTTTTTGAAAATGCTCTAACTTATTCTTTGCTTCTGATATATGATACTTGTTGTCCTGGATTTGAATTTTTTTGAAGTGGAAACAAAGTAAGACAAACCTTACATAAACGCACATACAGTTAACTAAATGAAATTCACTTTGCACATGTCACTATGTATGCTTTGACTCATAGAGTGCAGTAGTGAAGAATTGTTAGTCCATAGACAGGGAACTAATTTTTTCACTTGAGGTCATAATTAATTTTTGCAATCAAAATTAATCAATTACTAAAGTTTTAAAAATAGTTTATTTTTTAATTAATTTTGATCAAAAAATTTTATTTTTTATTGGCCACTACCAATTTTTCCAGGGGTAAAATAGATTTTTGGACACAAAAATTAGGAAAAAATAGCTTCTAAAAACTTCTTCCAGATTCTTTTCCTAGAAAAATCTAGAATTTTTCATAGTTTAAGAAGTGGGATAAGCAGGGATCAATAGAAAACAATTGAGAACACCATGATCTAAAATCAACAGTCCTCCCCACCTACCCTACCAATCTCAGTAGCATTGATTATCCACCATGATCTGAATTCAATAGAAAACAACTGAGAGCACCATGATCTGAAATCAACAACCCTCCCTGCCTACCCTGCCAATCTCAATAGTATTTCCAATCTCTATAGGAATAGTGTGCCTGTCCCTTGAGACCACTTAAAACCACAAAAAAATCTAGGCAAAACACCATCAATTGTGCAAAAGCTTAAGACTCTCCTACAATTTGAGATCTAAACTTTGAACTGCTTTCTTTCCCATGATTTTGAAGTCAAATGTTGAGGTTGAATTCTTTGGGTAAACACAAGTAGGATTTCAAGTTTTTGCATAGCACATATCAAAAGTGCTACTGAACATGAAGAGGGTGGTCGTCAAAGGGATTAATGCACGAGCTTAGCTTACAGATATAAGAAATCAATGAAAAATGATTAAAGCTTCAACCATAAGTCAACTCTTGAGATTAGAGTATGAACAATTTCACTCATTTGATTTTGAAAATCAATGAACTTTTCAAACAAAACAAGACTCTTAAATCCTTAATGTAAAGTCAAGGATACCCATGGAGAGCTTATTGTCGTATGAACAAGAAAGTGGGACAAATTTCTTCAAAGCATTTGAAATAATGCTAGCAATGATCTCCAAATATGGATAAAAGGAAAAATGCACCCATTCCTAGTAAAAGCTCCAAATCATATTGAGAATGAGATGATTGTGGAAAGAATTCAAATTGGAAAAGTATATGTTGGTGTAAATATGTATTTACTATTTACACTTTACTTAAGTTAATGCATTATTTTATTATTTATTTGGTGAGACACTTAGGAGTTTGCATACATTTATGAGTTTTCATGTTGACAAAACAGAAGTAAGCAACTCTAATTTAGCACATGGTGTCTACAACATTGGAGTTTGCGTCATTAACTAAGTTGTCATATAGACAACACAGTTATTCACACTCCTAATTTACCTCATGGTGTCTACAACATTAATTTGTGTGTTACACCTTTGTAGGCTTATCCTCTCATCATCACACTTACTCCTGTGCTTAAAGGAGGATAACCCACACCTGGTGGACATGTGCCTGGTTTTATGACTTATCATGTTGCTGATTCCTATGCATTCTAGAGGCATTCTAGAGGCCTTTATATACAAGCACTCCTAGTGTACTTTCACATTGAATTGAATAGCAATAAATCAATTGTAGATATTGTTATTCTGATCATACCTTTTTGGTCTACTGTTGTGCTTGTGTTTGAGTTCCTTAATCTTAGGTGAATTTTGCTCTAAGGAAATTTTTTACATGGTATTAGAGACATCGTTCATCATTGAGATTCTTTCTACACACAGGGGAAGCATCGCACCTATACCTCTTCCATTATTTCTTCCAAAGGGGAGGAACATTATTCAACACTCATAGACCAACTTTTACATTGGAGCAACTATCATTGATCGACACTCTACATTTAGGGGGGGACTACCTTGTCTCCTTCTTCTTCTCTTTTATGAGGGGGACTTTTTCCTCTTACGGGGTTACGTCCTTCTACTTCTTTCTTGTATATACTTAATTTATGTCATAATGGGGGGCCTTGATTACTCCATCCATCCATGCATCTTGTCTTTTCATCTCTTTTTTTTGGGGGTGGGGGGGGTGGGGTTGGTTTTCCCATGAGATTTTCCCTCTTTCTCCACTTTATGAGAGATTGCATTTCATTATGTCCAGGGGTATCTAACATGGCCTAGTAGTCGGGACCCATCTTGCATTTCATCCTAGTTTTCATAAGCTTACGAAGTTGCACTTAAGGGGGGGTGTTGGTGTAAATACGTATTACTATTTACACTTTACTTAAGTTTACTTAGGTTAATGCATTTTATTATATTGCATCATTTTATTATTTATTTGGTGAGATAATTAGGAGTTTGCGTACTTTTATGAGTTGTCATGTTGACAACACAAAAGTAAGCAACTCTAATTCAGCACATGGTGTCTACAACATTGGACTTTGCATCATTAATTGAGTTGTCATGTAGACAACATAGTTATTCGCACTCCTAATTTAGCACATGGTGTCTATGACATTAACTTGTGTGCTACACCTTTGTAGGCTTACCCTCTCATCATCGCACTTACTCTTGTGCCTAATGGAGGATAACTCACACTTGGTGGACATGTGCTTGGTTGTTTGACTTATCATGTTGATGATTCCTATGCATTCTAGAAGCATTCTGGAGGCCTTTATATATAGGCACTCCTAGTATACTTTCACATTGAATTGAATAGCAATAAATCGATTGTGGATATTGTTATTCTGATCATATCTTGTTGGTCTACTATTGTGTTTGTGTTTGAGTTCCTTGATCTTGGGTGAATTTTTCCCTAAGGAAAATTCTTATAGTA
Source organism: Cupressus sempervirens (assembly GCA_028749045.1). NCBI lineage: Eukaryota > Viridiplantae > Streptophyta > Pinopsida > Cupressales > Cupressaceae > Cupressus > Cupressus sempervirens. Next base: position 468,615,237 of record CM053790.1, read on the forward strand.
TCCAATTAAGAGTATCTGCTTTTTGCCAAGAAGCACGATTCTATCGAGATATATTGATTAAACCCAAAACAACATAAAGATGCAAAAAACTAGAGCATCATCCATTGCACAAGAAAATGAATAATTCACATGTAAATGAAAATGGAGGTATAGGTTGATAGTGAAAATAATGGCTCCAATCACATGGATGTGTGTTCGTTGGGAGAAATTAAGGGCTATTGTAGCAGACACCTGGTGATCATTGTGAATAATTGTGCATCAGAGTGACTTATGGCCCGGTTCCTACCTAACAAGGAGGCTTGCACTAAAAATCCTAAAGCTTCAAGACTAACCCTATTTACCTCTCTTTTGGATTCAATAAATGTTTAAAAGACCATTTGTCACGCAGTATAAGTGTTTTGACGTTAAAATATCTTGGAATATATTTTGATTCAACTTTTTATTCATTTATTAATTAATATTATATTTTATTATGAACGTATTTTTACTTTTATATTTATGGGATTTGAACATGTGATGTTGAAATAGAAGGTCTGAAGTGCAATTACATTCATTTGCTTTACTTTTCCAATTTTTGTGCAAAAATATTTCTACAATTTTTTTCACTATGACCTGCTACACTCTACGATAATTTAAAATCTATTTTTTTATGAAATATTTTAATTATCAAATTTTTAAATATAGAATTTGATTTTTTATTTTAAAATAATTGATAAACAAAATTTTTACTTATTTAAACTACATTATTCTTAATCATTTTAGTATTTAAAATAAATTTTATAATTTAATTTTATTTATTATTATATTTAAAATAGAAGATAAACTTTAAGCTTTCCAACATATATCCATATTATATAAATATTTTTAATTTTTCTTTAATTTGTGAATTATTTATTTGAGTTAAACCTCTTTGCACATTTTTTATTAGCTTAATGAAATAAATTGTTTACCTTGTTGGACCAACCAATATTATGAGAGTAGGATACATATTAGGTTTCTAAGGTCCAAAACTAAACAAACTTTATTAGCGTGCTATAATTAAAAAATAATTGTTACATAAAATAGTTTTAAAACCATATATTTTAAAATTGAAGGACTTTATTTTTTTCATTTCTAAATTGGACAAGGCATTCAATCACTTTAGTTTTAACTAGAGAAATAAGACACAACATTCTCTTCTTTGCAAAAGGCAAGGACTCAAGCTGTTTGAGAGCTCTTGTTTATATATATATGGAAAGTGAAATATTAATGTTAAAAATGTTATATTAACAAAGTTTAGAATATAAAGTTCAAAAGTCATTTTAAATAATAAAGAACTATTTTATTTTTTGTTGAATTAAATGAAAAAAAAAAAAAAAAAATTAGATTTATTCTTTTTCATTTCTCAAAGATTACTTACTTAACTTAAAATGCTACTTTATGTATCTATAATATTACTTCTTAAAAATTATATAGTTTTTTCAAATTTTTAATAAAAATATATCATAAAAATTAACTTATACATATTTTTCATTAAAAAATATTGCAAATATTTATGAAATCAAATATTTAAAACAACTTTAAAAATTATATCAATTTAATATATAAAATCTAATTTTAACCTATCAAAAATATATAAAATTCTAATTTGAACTTACTTGAAAAGTATATAATTAAACTTTATATTTTTAAAGAATATATATATATATATATATATACAATGCATAATAATTTTAATTAAAAAAATTAAAACTTGCTGGATAGTCATTAATTTTGTTTAGAGATTATTTTGGAGGAGTTGCATTTATTTTTCAAGTTAAAAACAAAAATTTCAGTGTGTCAGAATGAGGATAGCGTGGATGGATGAGCAAGAGTCCAGAACCATAGTCGGTGCCATTTATGCTTTTGATTTTTCTCAGCTCAATACAAATTGTGTTGCTAGATCGCAGATCTTTGTTATCATTGATTGTAGCTTACTTGCAACCACAGCCCTTGAAAATAAATTATAGCCAGTCACATACACACAGAACTTGGAAGAACTACATAGAATTCAAAAGAACAATTTTTTTCACCATTTACGCAATTTTAGAGTCCAGGCCTACAATTTCTGAAATCAATTTTGTTTGTCCTTCTCAATGGAGGCATCGAAAACAATAAACGTGTAGAGATTCAAAACCAAATAGCTAATGGATGATGTGGAGGATTACTGTAGTGGACCATTAGTAGTCTATGTTTTCTGTGAAAGCTGGATTGGAGACTTCTGGTATGGCAACTGCTCCTATTGCGGCCAAGCTCCTTGCATCCTCGATCAGGGTTTTTGGCCCCCTTCCCACAGTGATTTTCGATGGTTCTAGTGTGGCTGTTGTGGACGCCTCTCCTACCATTTCTCATGTGGTTGGTGGTCGCTCTGCTATCTCCTATGCAGATGTGTTGGCATTTGAAGCAGGTATTGCTCCAGGTTTGAGGAAGGGGCCCCGTCCGGTTGTGGCTAGCCGTGAGGCTGTGTCTATTCTTGTTTGTAAGCCGCTCTTGCTTCACCTTGAACCTGACATTGATGAGGAGATTAATACATTTGTTGATGATTTCTCTGCTACTGCTGCTATCTTTCATTTTAGGAGTTTTTGGCCCTCTCTTGCGAATTTGCATGCTTGGATTTCCAATTTGTGAGAAGCAATCATTTTAGATTTAGTTCAAATCTACCCTGTGGCTAGAGGTTTTTTCATTGTGAAATTTGCTAATGCTAAGGATGGGAATTTTGTCCTGTGCCATAGTTTCTCTTGGGAGGATCGGTTCCCCCTGATGGCCAAACCTTGGCATCTAGATTTCGACCTGACTAAGGAGTCCTTTGATAAGATTCCTCTTTGGGTGCAATTGTCGAATCTTCCCCTTCATCTATGGCAAGACTCGGTCTTGGAAGCTGTGGGGGAAGGCCTTGGGATTTTTTAATGGTTGATTCGATTTCCTCCAATGTTTTTAGAACAATGTACACCCGCATCCTTGTCGAGATGGATATCTCTAAGGGCTCCCTACTATGATTAAGTTGGCTTCTTCAAGTCATTCATGGATCCAACTTCTTGATTATGAAGGTATTCCCTTCAGATGTAGGAAGTGTCATAATACTGGTCATCTTACTGCTCATTGCTCTTCTGATAAGGTTAGATCAATGAAAATCACCTTCTTTGTGGGTGGGGGTTTCAAATGATTGTTATACAGTTCAAAAAGTTGTTTCGGTTGGGGATGGGTTGGATAGTTCATTGCATAATGATCTCACTTTGGTTGAGGATTTCGTTGTTGTCACAGATGCTATGCATGGTGGCCTTCCTATGGTTTTGTTTCAAAGTGTTGTTGATGTTTCGTCTCCTGTTGACTCTATGGTTCCTGACTCTTTGCCCGCTCTGAGTCAAAATTTTGGCACTGTAACTTTTGCTATTGATTTTGTCCAGATCATTGTGGCTGGCTCTTCGGTTGGGGGGTGTGTGGGGGTTAGCAGGGATAGGTAGAAAGAGGCAAGGAAGGTGGAGGATGGTTGGACTGTAGTTAATGGGAAAAAAAGAAAAGTCCTCCAAGCACTTGTTTGATATGCCCTTACGCTCACAAAAGAAAGGACCAAAATGTAAATCTTGATGGTCTTTGTGTTACTTGAGTTGTTTGCCCTCATGTTGGGAACATTAGTGTATCCCTCCAATTAGTTGGGTGGTTTTCCACAGTTGTTTAAGACTTTCATTGTTATTTCTTTCTTGTCCCTTTGTACAAAGTTTTGGATCCTTTCAAAACTTGTTTTTACTTAATCAAGACAATATTAGTTTTCTTCAATCTAATATATGCATAACAAAAAGTAATTTGGTCTCAAATAAGAACACCAGTAGATTAATTTACATGAAAAAAGTGACAAATGTGATTACTCAATGAAAGGAACTCGAAGTTTTAAAAATTTATGTTCCTATTTTTACTATCTTTTCTTCTCCATACATTTGGTTAAAAACTTAACCATTTTTAAAATATAAATTGATATTATATTTTGATATTTAAATTGATTATGTAAAAGAAGTCCATGTACTTCTACGTTTAATTAGAGTCGCGTTCAAATGTATTTACACAATAAAATCTAGATACACAAAATAATTTGATTTGGTTGGATCTTTTGAAAAGATTAATACATCATATTTTTTATATTTATATTAATCATAATAATAAATAAAAATCAAAATTTGTTACTTCTATTAAATTATCATATTTTTATTTCTTTAATTACCAGTCACATTATAGAAACCCATATTTTAATTTTATTATTTCCCTTCTTTCATTTCTTAATTTTATTACTTGACTTCTTTCATTTTTGAGAAGATTTTATCCAAACAATACAAGTCTTAACACTTTATCAATGTAAAGTAAAATTTAATTATTTATTCCTAACATACCTTTAGATTGAAGAAAAGATTATAATGCTCATGAGACGCTTTCACACTCTAGGTAAAAAGGAAATCAACCATTTTAGAGAGTGTTGGTAGAATGTTCATTGTTTTCTTTTCAAAGATATGTCAAGGTCATCGTCATCAAAAGTATAAGTTTGTTTAAGAAAGTTTGTTTAAGAAACTTGTTTTATATTACAGAATACATTTACATCAGCATGTAATGTACATTTTTATTTTATACAATAGCATGACAAAGCATCGTTAGCATGATAAGTATATGATAGTAGTTCCAAATTGATAGCCTATTGAGTATCAAATTTAGGTGGAAACTTATTTCAAAAAGTAGGGACTCCAGCTCATCAAGAGCTCTTATTTATTTCAAAATCATTTTCTGAAAGACCCTGTCAAAATAATAGACTAATAATACTCATAATCTTAAAATAGATGTTGAAATGTTAGTTCTGATGCAGAGGCATACATACTACTTTAGAAGACAATCTGAGCTTGTGACATAAGCAAAAAAAAAAAAAAAAAAATTTGCTTTCAAACATGGCCTGTGTATTATGTAAGCCCATTGACAATATTAAAGATGTAAAGTGCAAACGTAAATGTGCAATCTAGCTGAATACAAACAACCCTCAACACCTGATCTGTTGATTGCTGCGAGTTCCACTATTTCCAATCCTTCCATGCGCTCCAAACTTCCTATGCCCGTTTCCTCCGACCTTATTTCTACTATCAACCTCTGCAATACTATGCAATGTTCCAAACTGCGTATTTTGTCAACTATGTAGCAGTGTTGGAGTTGGCTAAACTTTCAGTCAGGGTTCGAATATTTCGATTATTTTTTAAGGGAATTTGCAACACTTGGGGATATGGATAATGAAAACATCTAGTGATCTACAATGTATCCATCCCATCAGTAATGCATAAATAGGGACGTTTCATTTTATTTGCTGACCCCTCCCATATCAGGGAAAGACGGATTGCAAATTACATGTCAGAGTATTGATAAGTAGCCGATATTTTCTACACTAAGTTAAATTGTAATATTTCTATCAGCATGCAATTGTGTAGTTTTTTGAATCAAATTTATTGACCTATCTTTTATGAATAGAGGTTCAAAATGAACTACTAAGCACTCATTGCATCTAGACGATGCTCAAAGAGTTGAAGCACTGGATTAGCACTTTCTGTATCAAAGTGATGGTCATAAATGAAATACTTAGCACTCGTTGCATCTTAGCACACATTGTATCTAGGCATCTCAAAGAGGGGAAGCATTGGATTAGAACTCATTGCATCTATGTGATGGTCATAGGTGATTCTTGAGAACCACTACTTATAAAAGATAAGATAACAAACTCAAAAAACTAACAATTGAATCTTGATAGCAATATCACAATGTCAGAAATTCCTGTAATTACAAAGAAAGCAGGGCAGAGGGTATACTTACATAACTCCTGTGTACCTCACAGCCAATACCGTGATGAGGAAGGCTCGCCTATCTTCTGACATAGACCAAATTATAAGCTTCTTATGATTTTTGAGTTCTGACTCTCACTTTAACCACCAAAAGTGAGTTCTTGATCTTTTTATGCGATTGGGGTTGGTGGCATTGGAGATGGCGTTTTCATAAATTTTCAGCAGTGTTTCAGATTCAGGATGCCCTTTAATAATCTTGCTAACGAACCTTGCCTCTGGCATCAACAGTAACGTCGAAAGAGGAAGGTCAGGGCAACCGATGGTTCTAATTTTCTGCAAAACCAGACACCTGGACTTCATAGTCTTTTCTAAACTGATTAGCAACAACTTAACGTGCTGCACTACATAATCTACAGGGAGCTCCATCTTATTAACTAGTAAGTTCATCTTTTCACTAACATGTTCCCTTGACAATAAAAAGACCTGAGGGGCAGCTCCGAGTAGTTGAAATGTTTCTTCAGTCGACAGCCCGCAGAGTTTGAAATTCTCTATCTTTGCCTCTAACGTTTCCATGCTGCTAATAGTCACTGAACTTACTATATATTTGAACATTTTCCCCTCTGGTAGGCAGCAGTCTTGTGAATAAGATCGACGCGTGCAGGCGTCAGAGAAGTTTTTGAGAGAACACCCGGATTTATTTTTAAGAAGCTTACGAGCTCCGCCCCACAAAACCCCCATCCTTTCCAAAAAGCGAGGGAGGGCCTCAGGGTCTTCTCCAAGCTATAATTAAGAAGTGGTGGATTTCTTAACAGGGCTTTGACGAGCACATCCTCGGACTGAAATACGTTCTTCAGAAATTTCATCTTGGGAAGTTGGGTTTTGAGGCTGGGTTTCAATATGCTTGGGTATCTGCTCAAAAGTTTGGCCAGATTTCGATCCACGAAACCGAAATCTTCCAGCAGTTTGATCTTAGGTTCCAACACTTTATCTGCAAATACCATAAGTTGGGGCTAAACCCTCATTAAACGGCCAATTTCGACTTCAGTGCAGCCGTGCTGCTTCAACAGATGAAGAAACCCCTCGACATTGTTGAGGGTCTGAAGCTTCTTCAAATGAGGTGCCGACCTGAAGATCCGGCCTATGTCGGCGTCGGACAAATTAAGTTTGGAGGAGGCGAAGTGGTTAAAGAGGCCCTGCGAAAGAGGCTGAGTTGAGAAAGCATTGCGAAGATGGAAGGAGTGTAAAATATTAAGGAGTTTAGAGCGTAAACTGGGATGCAGCGGACCTGCTGCAGCAAAGAAGAGTTTCCGGCATAGACTGTTGTTCATCGTGGAAGCTGCTGTAACAACTGAAGAAGTGGTTAGGGTTTTGCCAGAGTAAATTTATATGTTGATAGTGCGTTGTTCAAAAAAATTATTACTTACGAAGGGGAGCAAAACATTGGAGGAAGATAGGTCTTAGAACTATATATCATTAAGTAATGGAAAGTACTATGAAGAATTGAAAATTGTTTTTACAAAATATAATATTAAATTTATTGAAAAAATTAAAAATAATAAAGATCTTATTATGGAAAAAGTTTTAAAAATAATACCTTTATAAATTATATATCATATTTTTTTAATAGTGGAAGTAAATTGTTTGTTATAAAAATAAGGATTTTTTTTTTTTTTGAAAATTTATATCTAAATTGAGCAATATTAATTATCATAATTTTTTTTAGATAAAAGCTTTTAACACGACAATTTCGTTTACAAGGTTTTGGGTCAAGTCTATTCTAGTTTATCACATTATAATGATTAATAATAATAAATACTCTACGCTTTGACCCATTACCTATTTAAAAATATTATTATGAAATTTCTTAATTTAAAATAAAATAATCAAAACTAACAATCATTAAGCAATCAACAAATGACTTTGACATCCAACTGTGCAAATTTTTCTGCAAGCTTGGAAAAACATTTTATAATGTGCACCCATGTTTACTTGCAACTTCAAACAATTATGGTGTTCGAAGCAATTTGCAAGAAGACTTTGATGTCAAAATGGCGAAGGCAAAACTAGGTCTCACAAATGATCATGTTAAATCCCTACCCACAAACTACCGAAATTTTGGCAAATAGGGAAGGTAATATAATGCAAACTATAGTAACCAAGCATCATTTTTTGCCAAAACTATGTATGAAAAGGATAGTTCATGGGAAACCAGAAATTACGCCTATGTAGTCACGAATCGTCAACAAACCCTATTAGCACAAAGGAAGGGAAAGTTTCATTTTGCTCACCCCAACAAAAAAAGGAATGAAGCTAGATGAAAACCCTAGCCAAATTCAAACCAAGAAGCCATGCTTGATACCTGACAATGAGTGGACAAAGATTCTTATTAGAAGGGAGCGGAAGAGCAACCAATATAAGAAGTTGAGTTTAGGACTCTCTAGCCAAGCACAAAGGATCCCAAAAATTAACACCAATCTATTGGGTGTCAATCAAAGAAAAAATTTAGTTATTGAATGCCAAGGGAGATCAATACTAAAGAATAGACTGATCTCTTCAAGGGTTGATCTGAAAAGCCTTAGATATGACCACAATCATTGATCAGAAGAGTAAACACCAAAATACACCAAAAGTAGTCTTTTTCTAAAGGCAGATTTACCTACTAAAAATAGTGAATAGTTGTCACCCATAGAAGAAAAGAAAATTAATGGGATTGTGCCATAGTTTGATAGAGATGTAGTTGAGAAAGCCAATTTGGTAGGTCAAAAAAATAATCCATTAGGAAATCCTATCGTAGGCACCAATTCCAAGGAGCCTCAGGCACTTCAGAGTAATAATCATATCAACAACAACAATATCATAATTAAAAGCAATAGCTTCACAAAAAGACCATTGGTTTGATTTCAAATCTCAAGGACCAAAAAAATCAAGTTTGGTAGAATGGCTGAGGAAGGGTTGTTGAGACCAAGTAAGTATTTCTTCCCTCTTGGATTGTTTAGTGTCATTACATTATAAAAATAAGAATATTAGTAATGATCGAAAGTATGGGCTTCTTTATTTCCTCAAAGGGTATAGCATATTTTTTTTCAAATGGGCACCTAACTTTACTAGAATGAATGTTAACCAAATGGTCCTACCAACATGGATAGTGATCAAAAGCTTCCTAGTAGAGTTAGTTCATAACCATATTATAAGTGAATATGCAATTTGATTGGTGAATTCTTAGGATTTGAATCCTTCTCTAAACCTTCTAATGGAGTTAAAATACTAGTTAATATAAAGGTAGAAACCCAAGATATAAAACCAATCAAAGTCATTACCAATAGATCAATTTAGAACTTGTGCACTTTATGTTGTCAAGATCACATATAAGAAATAATATTTTTTTATTTAGAATTAAGATACATTGAATGTGATTCTATTATGCATGCCTATAAGACGTCCAACCTAAAAAAAATCCCTGGCCTTAGCTTCAAATTGGGAAGAAGTGAGAAATATAATAGTATGAGGGCAGAGGACGATCAAAATGTTGAAGTTGATGAAAGATCAACCCCATGACAACTCCCAAGAATCACCTGTATGCAAACACATCATAGAAATAGAAGAGAAAAAGCCATGGAGGTTGGAATTCCCAAATCCACAAATGAGAAATTCTTGATGAGCAAAAAGACAAACTGTTATTAATCAAAATTGAATAAATAATTACGAAGAGATCAATCCTTATAAGGAGGTCAAAACCCTAAAAGATAAAACCTAGGTTACATGACAATAATTAATAAAAGAATTAATTATTAGACACCTAAAGTTTAGCTTAAGTAAAATATAGTTAATTAGAAATTTTCTAATTACTCTAACATCCCTCTTAAGATAAACTTAGGGAGTAGCAAAAACCTAGAAACTGTACTACTGAAAGTATATTTGGGTCCTGGAAATAAGGCCTGATGAGGTACCTAAGCACAACCAAATCTTTATAAAGAAGAGAAATAAAGAAAACCACATGGAAAAATCGTACTCCAAGAAGAGATGGAAAATATGCTGAAAGAACTAGTGAAGGACTGAAGAAGCCTCCAAACTAGGGAATGCACTTTTTGAGAGTTTTCAAAAGTGACAAAACTTCTAATCATTAAATATTCCAATTACATTACACTTCATTTCTACAATGGGTGCAATCATCTCACTTCAAAATTTTAATAAAAACAATGCCTATGTTGCTTGAAGAGAAACTTGACAAAGAAAGCGAGGTGGAGGGTATACGTACATAGCTCCTGTGTACCTCACAACCATTACCTTGATGAGGAAGGATTTTCTACCTTCTGACATGGACATAATCACAAGTGTCTTATGAGTTTTGACTTTTGTTTCTCACTTTCTCCATCAAAAAAGATGCATTTGTCTCTTTGTGCGAATAGGGTTTGAGGCATTGGAGATGGCATTTTCATAAATTTTAAGCAGTATTTCAGTTTTTCTCCTCATGCATCCCCAATACTATTTTATAATCTTGCTAAAAAACCTTTCCTCTAGCATCAACAATAACGTCAAAAGAGGAAGGTCAGAGAAATCAATGGATTTGATTTTCTACAAAACCAGACACCTAGGACTCATAGTCTTTTCCAAAATGATATCGAGATTAACCCTAATAAACAAGACAATTAGAGAAATACTCATGTTAGGAGCTTGAGATTTCCTTATTATAGAAGGGAAAAGGGCAAATATATGATGTATGTGTAGTACTTGGTGATGCATGAATTAATTGATGTAGATTGCACATAGTCATTTTGAATGATTGTTCCTAGACGAACTAATGACCATATCTAATTGATGCAAGAGCGTCCTAAGGTAGTTAGCAATCTTACATGTTGGAGGGATTTTGGTTTGGAGTTGAGGACTCGGTCACTAAAGCAGTGGTGCTTGGTTGTTACTAGGTGTAGTGTTGGCCGAGGTGCTTGGTCACTAAAGGAGCTTGACATATACTACTTCTTAGTATATATAGTTGCTCGGCATGTACTATGTTTCTCAACAATGCTTGTGGGAGCTCGACGATGCTTGTGGTTTTTGTTGACACTCGACAGTGTGGCTTGTGGGATGGATTTCTTGTGGATTTTCTTGGTTGACTTGGTGCATTTATTGCATAAGGATTGAAATAATGGTGTGGATCGATTATGGGAGTTTGTGTGGACCTATTTAGGTCTTGGTTATTTGTCCTAGGTGTATTTAATGAGTGTTGTAAGCCTTCTAAGATATTTGGTATTTAATATCTGTTACAGGTTTACTTGTGGTTCAACATGTATTTAATGCAAGGGTTTATTTAATTCATAACTTGCTAGGCCAAATTGTGGCTTATTTGGGTATAAGTAAGGGGGTCTTGGGGAGTCTTGGATCATAATCATCTAGCTTGGAGAAGAGGATGTGGAAGAGGAGTGAAGTTTGAGAAGAGCTAGTAGTTGTGGCTTAGGAAATAAGGATATTGATTGGTGGCTTGTGAGCACAAGTTTAGATCTTGCTTGGAGGTTTCTACTAGAGTGTTTTTGTGCTATAGACCTATACTAGCTAGGGTTTGGATTTGATCTTCAAGGATCTTGCAAAACTACTACTTGCTTTGTATTTGTCCATAACTGGGAAGGCCTTACAGCCTGGCACATTGCATGTAATTGGTTGTTTTATGAATAAAGAGTTGTGTTTGGTATCAGATCATATATCTTGTGTTGTGTTTCCATTGTTTGGTTATTTTCTAGGGGCTAGACATCTCCTTTGGGGATTCTCTTGCCTTGTACTACGTCACTAATATAATGCTCTTTCTTGAATTTGTTGAATTGGATAATGCAATGAACAAAAGTTATTTTTATCAATTTGTTTCGACATTTCTTTATAAAATCTCTTACAACTATTTAGCTTTCTTAGGTGGTGGGATTTGGCTTCATGAATTTTGACCACCCCTAAACATCACACACTAATGGGAAAATTAAGCTTGCAAGAATAAGTCAACTTTGACTATTTAACACTTCTAGCTTAGGAGTGAAGCCTTAGTGTGTGATGTTTAAGTCATCTGATTAATTTTGGACATGTACTAAGAAAACAAATTGATCTTTGTGTCCTCTTATGTTGATAAAAAAGAGAAGAAGCTCAGGACATACCTTGTAATTTGTTACTACTAGGCCAAGTTTAAGTTTATGTCTGCAAAGCCCGACATCAATTGTCCTATGGAGATTACTTCTAGAGTTTTCTAGAACTTTCTAGAAACTGGTTGATATTTCATAATTATTTTTTAAAAAAAATATCCCAAAAAAATAAGACAAGCCTATCAAAGTAAAATTAATGATTAAATTTTAATATTAATTGAATTTTTTTTTTTAAATTAGACTTTAGAAATTTAATAATTATAATTGTTTTCACAAAAGTTTGCACCCTTGTCCAAAGTGTTTACCTAAGGACAACCTTGTGAAGCATGGAAAAAACCTCCAAGCTATGGGACTTGAACTGTGAGGTTGAGTCTCTAATACTATCAAGGTGCACCTAACTACTCCTGAAGAGGAAAAGGGAGAATGAGTGCATAGAAGAAAACTACCTAATCTAATCTAAGGAGGTGATGCACCAAAATAGAGTGTTTGACCTTATCTCTTCCCATAAATGCATAGTTAACTAGTCATAACCTTAAAGAATACAGATTCAAACTTTTCTTAATTCAACAACCACATGTAGATCAGACAACAAAAGAATGTTATAGGAAGAAACTTCACTTAATATCATTCAAATGCCAAAAGTAGATACAATCATGCAAATTGTAGAATATAGACAAAAACATTAACCAGAGGCAAATAAATCTTTCTCAGTGTGTTAATGGCTAAAAGAGACTCAACAAAGGGTTTCAATGGCTAAGAGGCATGAGAAACTATAGTAGTATGCATAGAAACAATACCAGAGAATTAGATCAACCCTTACAAAGATTACAAAATTTGCCTTTATAGCTGAGATATCTTCTCACTGAAGTTACTCTACAACCATTGCAATTAAGTGCCTAGAGAACAATCAAGGCAATCTAAACAAAAGATCTGATCTAGTACACTTGCAGAGGCATGAAAATCATGGAAACTCTAATTGGAGCAAACCCTAAAGTGATGAAAAGGACACCAATCAATGCTAAAACCATCAAAATATATAATCATGTGGTGGAAAGAGTGTTTATGCATCATTTCTAGCAAAGCAATAACTCTAGAGTGGTTGAGATCGATCGAAAAGATCAGATCTCGTGAGAAACTTTGTCTTTCTTCATTCTTGGTTCATGAATCAACAAACTCATTAGGTCAACCTGGTCACGCAATTGGAGAAAACCATGTGGACCATCCATGTTATTTCATTTCACCAACTCACAGAGTCTTCACATGTTTGATCACTTTAACCAACTAACTGCGCCACCTTTTAAACTTAACTGGAGCGACTTACAATACTATCAACCTTAAATGTGATGCTAACTTAACTATGAATGCCTTTCAAATTGGGCCCGTTGGGCCACGTGGAAAATCCTCGCTATGTTGCTATAGCTAAAGACCGATCATTTTTTGATAGCAAAATAATGAGAGACATTAATCTTCCTCCATCTGACAACCTAGAAACATGCAACCAATTCACTAATCATGCCAGAATCCAAACCAATTAGAACTTGTATGTATGCCAACCTATTTGATAAGTCTTTACTTTTGTGGCCCGCCAAGGGAAATAAGACCCACAATCCATGTGGCAAGTGCTCACTATGTCACATGAAGTAACTACCTTCCAACTCTACAAAGCGACAAAGCAACAACTGTGGATGATCCTTGATCTGATGGTGAGTAAAATACACTAAAGGAACTAGCCCACACCTTGCATAGTCATCACCTTAGCCAATGAGAAACTGACAAAATGCCAATGTGCTTTGACAACTACTTGACTGCTCTAATAGGAAAGGGTCCATTGAAATCCACGCTTTGATCCATCGCTAGGTCACATGAAATAACTACCTTGCAACTCCGTATAGCAACATAGTGATGACCGTAGATCATGAAAAGATATGACGATGGGGAAGCTGTGGGCCCGTAGAAATATTAAAGCACACAGTCACTTAGGAATTAAAATATAACCTAAGGTTTTAGTATAAGGTATTTTTGTCCCCCAATTTATTTGAATTTTCAAATATGTGAATATTACTATGTTTGAATTCAAATATGGCAATTTTGGTGGGAAGGAAAAATGACCAACAAATCTGGCTAACAATGAGAGTTCCAAAAATCCAACTAGTGAAAGTTCAAACAAAGGCAAGGATATAAAGAAGAAGAGGAAAAATAACAAACAAGGGGACACAGAAAAGTCACCACCTAAATCAAATTAGCAACAAGGCAAGTCTTCTCCTAATACCAACAAAAAGGGGGACAATAATTAGGAAAGAAGAGGTGTGCCTATTGTAAAAGAATTGGTCATGATGAAAATGAGTGTTATCACAAGCAAATTGATGAATTGAAAAACATCATGAAGAAACATAATGTTCCATTGCCTAATGCTTATAAGGAAAAGGGGTCTTCATCTTCAGATTCTAAGAGCAAACGGAAAGCTTTACTCACACACATTGTCAATAAGGGGGAATGGATTATTGACTCAGGTGCCACACATCACATGGGGGCTTAAAAGAGAGATTTTTCTTTAATGACACCTTCAAAGTTACCTCACATCTTTGTAGGGGATGATACTAAAGTAGAAGTTAAAGGAAAAGGTGAAGTTGAGATGGAAAGTGGAGCATTCAAGGATGTTCTCTATGTTCCTAATCTTACCTCCAACCTTCTTTGAGTCTACCAAATTATTCACTATGGAGGTGGAAACAAGGTTGAATTTCTTCCAGATTCAGTTGTTGTGAAAAGAATCAAAGATGATTCTATGGTTGCAATAGGTGAAGCTAAACATGATTGAAAGCTTTACACTTTCTCTCCCTTTGTGCCTAAATCTAATGCACAAGCCTTGTTAATTCATTCGAATATAGAAAGAAAAGTGTGGCATGAGAGGTTTGGAAATCTCAACTATAGGTATCTTCAACAACTTAGCAGGAAGAACATGGTTCATGGTCTACCTCAAGTCTAGTTCTCAGATGGTGTTTGTTCAGGTTGCACACTTGGGAAGCATCTAGAAAAAATGTTTGACAAGGGGAAGTCTTGGAGAGCATAAAGTATTCTTGACCTAATTCATAGTGATGTTGTGGGCCCATTTCGAGTGCCATCATTCAGAAAGTATCACTATGCACTCACCTACATTGATGATTACTCTTGCTATACTTGGGTATTCTTCATGGCTCATAAGAGTGAAGTGTTTGAATGATTTATTACCTTCAAGGCTCAAGTAGAAAAGCAATTAGAGAAAGCCATCAAGGTTCTTCAAATAGATAATGGAAGGGAGTATGTGAACTCAAGACTTATAGATTTTGTAACACCACGCCAAGGGATCCAAAAGAATTAACCTAAAGTTTTACTAAGTTTGCTAAACATTTTTATTTTTTAAGTAAGAAAGTATAACATACACATCAAACACATAGTAGCGGAAGCAATAACATGTAATCACCAACAAACATACATAATAGGTTACATTCCTTAAGGATCCCAAGACATTGAGTCACATTTAAATTTAATTAATTCTAAGTCTATCAACTACCATATCCACATGAAAGAATAATTAGAAAGTCCAAAGTCCATTTAATATACATTTGTTCTGAATGCCTCTTGGAAAATTAATTCAGAATGCTCATTCATCCACTGTACATGTCACAGGGTATGAAAGGCTTAAAAGAATATACATATGTAGAAATAAAGATACATCATCCTCAAATCCATAATACAAAGTACAGTAAAATAAATGAAATCATTCACCATACATGATACATCCATACATCCATAATGATAAAACATCCATCATAAAATCTAACCATCCATCATAATAATCCATGAACAGAATGAAGGTAAATGCCAACCAAGAAAGCTCTAGCCACGGTGACCATGGACGGATCTCAATGGTAAGAGTAAAAAGCACTACCACCTGACCACGTGGAACCTAAATGGTCCACTCCCACCGCGCTGAGGAGATAGTCTCAAGTCCCAAATAGGATATCAAAACACGAAACACAAATACTCTCTAAGTCTAGGAAATCCTAAAAGTACACTAACTCAAAGGTTCCAACATAGATAGACATCTAGACCCAGAGGCACACAAAGACACGTAGGAAACCTACTATGCAAGCGGAAAAGTGTCATCGCAAAAGTCATGTTGGAAGTTACCCGAGTAATCCCCTAGGAATCCTTGGTCCCCTGTGATCTTGCGGCCACTAGTATCCTCTCGTACTGACGAGGCATACTACGGAATGCAAGGTCGCAACCAAGCATTCTCTCTACCCCATCCTAGTCTGTACTAGCACTCAAGGCATGGGAGAGAACATAAAATTATCTTATTAGGTTCATTTAAGTCAGTATCTAGGTGAGATGTTTTCACTTATTAAAACAACTTACAATGGGTTTCTCCAAGCAGCCTCTTAAGGCCCCGACCCCCATTGCAAGCCACTTCCCGACACTACACATAGATAACCTACCTTAGGCTCATGAAATCACAAATCACAGAATCATAATAAAATCACCTCAGTCTTATACAAGCGACTGAAAGCATCATAAATATAATCCACAATAATCACATCAGTTCTCCACGAGCAACTAAAAAGCATCCAATGATAATCATATTGATCATGACAGTTCTCTATAAGAAACTGAAGGCATCAGTGATAATTCACAATATCCAATGGTTCTCCAACGAGCAACCAACAAATATCCCAATAATAAATCACAATACTGATCGAAGACTCCAAAATGGTCAAGTCAAACATATCACAACATGACATTATCAAGAACATAGCAAAACACTTTAGTCCCATCAAGGCAACTGGAAAGCAACCCAAGTATAACTGATCGAGGACTCATAAATGGTTAAGTCAGGTATCTCATAACATACACCTCAACTCCACACAAAGAAACTGGAAAGCAATAATAAACAGTAAAAACATCCATCATAGAGCATGCCATCGCATTACCATGGTTGGGTTTAGAAAGATCGAGACCAAATCATTATATCATCACACTCACATAATTCCTAAGCCTTTGGTAAATGTCCTAAACTGGTCAACACTAGGACAAACCCCAAAATTCCCAAAGCATAGACAGTACAAACAAAACATAATAGTGTCATAGTTTAGTTTGAATTGAAAATCATGTAGTAGAGTTAAATAGTAAGGTAAAGTTTTCATTCAATGTAAGATTTCAAATACCTATGATTTACCATTTAACCCTTACACATTATCCCATTCTTATATTTGAATAAAATATACAATTACCCCTATTCTGATTTTAAGTCAATTATTCTAAAATAATTCAGGGATAAATATTTAGTTAATAACTATTGATCTTCCAATAAAATAATTTTCAGTTTTATTAGAGTCAATACCATTATTATTAAAATAAATCTAAATTAAATACTTTCATTTATTAATTAAACTTAATTAAATTAATTAATAATTATATATAATAATCATCTTAATCTTTTATTAATTAATTTATTAAAATAATAAATCTTAATAAAATTTAGTAATTAAAATATTAAATAAATTTTAATTTAAAATCTTAATATTAATAATTTTTAATAAAAAATTATTTTAAAAAAACTAAATTATATAAAATATATATATATTAAAAAAATAAAAAATGATTTATAGAAAAATGATGCCTTAAAAAGGTTGTTGGCCGTACTCCTGCCGTAGCCGATACCTCTGAAAAACTTTCTTAGAATTCTCCTTCTGAAATTCCCTGCCAAAAGATGTCTCCCAAAATTCCTGTCTCCAAAATTCTTTCCAAAATTCGTCGTACCTAAAAATTGAACCCCAAAGTTGTGATAAGGAGTTTTCTCCTCAATCCAGGCACTAATTGTGCGTTCACCCGAGAGAACTCATTGCTCACAAGACTCAAACTCCAAATTAACTTTTATTATCTTTGCTTTATCTTTTTATGTACGTTAAATGAATTATTGAATAATTTTATTTAATTTTTCCACTTGACTTCTATTTTTAATTAATTTATTACTTTTAATCCCATGTGCACTTACATTATTATATTCACTTATTTTATCTTTTAATTAATTTCTTTTATTTCAACTCATGCTCACATCATGCAAACTAGAATCCTTTAATAATTTAATATCTTTTCCACTTTTAAATTTATTTTAGAAACTTAATTGATAAAATATTTAATTAACTTAAATAAAAATAATATTTAGCATTTATTTAAAAATTAACTCTAAATATATTATTATTAAATTAAATAAATATTATCACGTTCTAAATTTATCCTTATACTTTTATCTCCAAATTCAATTCTTTTTATTTAATTAATTTCCCAATTAATTAAATATAATTAAATATTAAAATGTCATAATAATTTTTTATTAAATTAAATCATTAATTAATCTTTTAATTAAACTTAATTAATAAAAAATACACCAAAGACTCATACAGACAACATATGAAAACCCATCATAGCAAAACACATACTAAATCAACAAAGGGTTATAATCATGAATTAACATCATTTGATACATTCGGAGGGTACTCAACTCGGATACTTGTCCTAATTATCAATTAGGACAAATGGCTAAAGGGTTTAGGATTTGGACTTAAGATTTATCTCCCCTCTCTTACCATGAGATAATGCAATAGGGTATGCTCATCTTGACAATTCAGGGAAGTCGATACCCAGTACCTACAACCTGCATAAAATTCACGCATGTACAAACACAATATTCTAAGCTAAACAAGCAATAGCAGGAAGTGGTGCATTGTGTAGATCCCGACTAGCAGGTGACTATGACTCCCTTCCTTAACCACATTAGCAACACCATACATAAAGAAAACAAACACGCACACCATACACATGTAGTATGGGGTAAGTATCCATAAGAAAACACATGTGATAATAAACCATCTAACTAATCATCATCGATAACTGAAAACACTGAATAATCATCATACATACATGAAATATAGAGTACCAAGTAATCTCATCATATAATCAACTAAATTTGAAACAATATCTGATAATCTTAAAACAATACTACTAATCATCAAACATAAAACTGGCCTAAAAGTGTTTGGCAATGATAACTGAAATGTGACTTAGCGGTAGACACTGTAGATTTTTGTACTCAAGAGAGAATTGACCTTCAACATTTAGTACCATACACTCCACAACAAAATGGTGTTGCAGAAAGGAAGAACAAAACCCTCAAGGAGATGACCACTTGCATGCTACTACATAAGTCTCTTGATCAATTTTTTTCGGCTGAAGAAATTAATTGTGCAAACTACATCTAGAATAGGAGTCCTCATAAAACTTTGGATGGTTTAACTCCTTTTGAAGCTTGGAATGGAAGGAAACCTACTATAAAGCATTTTAGAGTCTTTAGTTATCTAGCATGGGCACAAATACCTCCACAAAAATGCAATGCATTGAAACCTTAAAGTAAATCTTGCATCTTTGTTGGTTATGCAAACTCTCATAAAGCCTACAAATTGATGGATCCAGAGACACATGAAATTTTCTATGAGAGGAGCGTACACTTTGAAGAAAGTTGTCAAAGATTTACTTCTTCAACTCCTCCTTCTTCCTCCATTGAAGAGAGTGACAGTGATGAAAGTGACTTGGATGATGTCCATCCATGACCCAAACAGAGGTAGTAGATATATGAGGTTGAGATAATCCCTTCTACTTCTATATCTTCTTCGACTAGACCTAAATGGGCTCAATAGACAATGGATGCGACAAGACCATTGGTAGGGAATCCTTTAGATACTAGGAGGACAATATCACAACACAACTCACTACCTCATGCTTATATTGTAGTTGCTTCCAATCCCCAATCATTCAAAGAAGCTTTAGGAATCCCAGAATGGGATAAAGAAATGGAGGAAGAATACAATTCTCTTATGAGAAACAACACATGGGACTTAGTCTCTCTTCATAAGGGAAGAAAAATTGGTTTGGTATAAGTGGATCTATCAGACCAAGTTTGGAGTGGATGGAAGTGTGGATAAGTATAAGGCAAGACTTGTTGCAAAAGGTTTCTCTTAGGTGCCTGGTATTGACTACACTAAGATCTTTGCCCTAGTTTCAAAAATGAACTCCATTCGTTTGACACTAGCTATAGCTATAGCTCAGAGATGGATTGTTCTTCAAATGGATGTGAAGAGTGCATTCTTGAATGGTGATCTTTATGAGGAGATTTATATGGAGCAGCACAGGGTTTCATTCAGGATTCTACTTTGGTTTGCATGTTCAAAATTTTTTTCTATGGACTAAAACAAGCTCCAAGAGCTTGGATTGCCAAGATGGATTCCTTCCTTCTCTCAACAGGGTTCACCAAATGTCATTTAGATTCGAATGTCTATATTCTTCACCAGGATGATTCTCACTTAGTACTTGTGCTTTATGTTGATGACTTAATCATTACAGGGAGTACACCATCCATAATTGATAGTGTCAAGTCTACTTTATAGGAGAAATTTTCCATGACAGACTTAGGTCTACTTCATTATTTCCTTGGTATTGAGATACAACAATCTTCATCAGGGATCACATTATCTCAACCCAAGTATGCTTTTGATCTACTTGCTTGATTTCGCATGAGTGACTGCAAGGCTATAGCTATTCCATTTCTTTTAGGTGTTAAGTTAGAAGAAAAGTGTTCCACTCCACTTGTTGATGCTACTTTGTATAGACAGTTGGTTGGAAGTCTCATCTACTTGACACATACATGCCCTGACATGTCATTTGCAGTTGGCATGGTTTCTTGCTTCATGCAAGAGACACATGAATTTCACTGGAAGGCAACCAAACACATCTTACACTATATCCAGGGTACACATACATATGGGATATGCTATGCAGCTAGTATTGGACTACAACTAGTGGGTTATACAAAATTAGACTATATAGGGGATCTTGATTCTCGCAAAAGTACTTCAGGATACATGTTTCATCTTGGTTTCGGCTCCATTTGTTGGTAGATTAAAAAGTAGAACACTATTGCTCTTTCATCTATTGAGGTTGAGTACCGAGGAGCTATCATTGCGACTACAAAAGCTATTTGGTTACAAAATATTTTGAAGGAGTTTGGTTTCGACATACTTAGACCCATAGTCATACATTGTGATAATCAGAGTGCCACTGAAATCTCAAAACATCTAGTGCAACATCAATGCACAAAACACATTGAGGTTCATATGCACCACATTAGAGATTTGATTCATAAGTAGGTCATTGCATTGCAATATTGTCCTATAGAACAACAGATTGCAAATATCTTCACCAAGCCCTTCACTGAGGTCAAGTATCTTCATTTGCGAGATCTCTTGGGGGTGTGGGATTTTTCACTAGGGGGTTCACATGAATCTTCTCTTTTTATTGTACTTTTCTCTCTTTTTGGAGGAGGTTTTTACTGCGAGGTTTTCCCTCTTTCTTCATTTTTAGAGAGATTGCATTGCATTGCATAGCATTGTATGTAGAGCATTGCATTTGTACATGGGTACCTAACATGGCCTAGTAGTTGAGACCCTCATTGCATCTTGCATTTTCATCTAGCTTTTGTAAGCTTAAGTGCATTCCCATACATTGGACATAATGGGAGGTGTTAGTGCAGATAATTATTTACTATTTACACTTTACTTAAGTTTACTTAGGTCAATACATTAGCATATTAGTTGTCATGTAGACACCTAGGAGTTTGCATATCCATATGAGTTGTCATATAGACAACATAGTTGTTTGCACTCCAATTGAGCACATGTTGTCTACTACATCTCTTTATGAGATCCACCTTGGTATTCTTATCCTCTCATTGTTGCATGTACATTCATGCACAATGGAAGATAATCCACTCTTGGTGGACATGTGCTTAGTTGTGATGTTTATCCCTTTACTGACTCCTAGTCATTCTAGTTGCCTTTATATACATGCACTTATAGTGTGTATTCATCTGATATCCACTATCGTTTTGATGATTATTGAGATTCTCATTTGATCATCATTTGTCTCTCTTGTGCTATCCATTGAGCTTCTTGATATTGGTGTTGAATTATTGCCTTAGGAAAATTCTTACATTCACATTAAGTTTTTAAACTTGTCAAGCCAGAGACTGAAATTGACATTGCCACTCTCAGACATGAAACTATGCATAAAATCATTTATTCAATAACTTACAACCAAATTCTTTTTGATGATGTTTAGTTTCTAATTAACTTCTACAGTAAACTTAAACTAATAATAGAAAAGGAGGTGATCTCATTCAAGTTATATTGGATAGATTGATGGTGACAGGAAATTGGAATGGGTTGAGTAATTTCCTCTTGGAGAACCTCACAAGAACTGCTTTAGACCATTTCCCTTTAATCTTTCATTGGGAGGATGGTATAAAATGAGGTCCAAAACTTTTTAGGTTTGAGATAATGTGGCAATCCCACCCAGAATTCAAAGATTGAATCCAAGAAGGTGGAATATAAGGATGGATGGTATTGTTATGTACAGACTAACTCAAAATTTAGATAATATAAAGAGAAATGTTAAGGGCTGTGCTAAGAGCTACTTTGGAGATTTATTCAAAGTCAAAAGAGAAGTGGAGGAAAAACTTAAGAAGCTGCAAGGGGAGATTGCTGAGGGAAATAATTTGGAAGAAGCAACTAAAGAAGAAGAAGAGTATAGAAAAAAATGGAAGGACATCATTTTGAGGGAGGAAACATTTTGGAAGCAAAGATCGAGGCTTCAATGGTTAACTGAGGGAGACAAGAATACCACCTTTTTCCACAAGTTAGCTTCGAATCATAAAAGAAGAAACATGATCAACAGGTTGGAAGGAGAAGGGGGAAGAGAATATAAGGATCAGGAGGAGATGGGAGAATAGGAAATTAGATTATAAGAAGAAGTTTGATAAATATGATCCCACAAGTGCTTGGAGAAGTGGAAAATAATGGCATTCTAGGAAACATCATAGAGGAGGAAGTGAAAAGGGCTATGTTTTCTATGAAAGCTTACAAGGCCCTAGGACCTAATGGTTTCCCCCCAGCATTTTTCTAGCATTTCTGGGAGGTCATTAAAAATGAGTTGATTTGGGCTACTAGGGATTTCTTTAGAATGTGGAAGATGCTAAAAAGGATAAATAAGACTTTTATTGCTTTGGTCCCTAAGACTCTGACACCCATGAGTCTCCTGGACTTCAGATCTATAAGCCTTTGTAACACAGTTTATAAAATTCTTCCTAAAGTTTTGGTCAATAGGATAAAGCCCTTCCTTGAGAACATCATAGGAGCACCACAAAAGTGGTTTGTGGTAGGAAGAAAAATTCTGGATGCTGTGATAACAACTCATGAGATCATACATTCCATGGAGAAAAATAAAAGACTTGGTATGGCCTTCAAACTGGATATCTCTAAGGCATATGATAGTAAAGTGGGGCTTCCTTTTTTATGTGCTTGAAAGAGTGGGGTTTAATGATAAAGTCATAAACCTTATTAGGATGATGGTGGGTACTGTCTAGTATGTGGTCCTATTGAATGGCTCTCCTTGGGGTAATTTTGAAGAAGAGAGAGGATTAAGGCAAGGAGACCCGCTATCCCCCTACCTCTTTATTATGGTGGTAGAGGTGCTAGGGAGATCATTTTCCAAACTAGTAAATACAAGATGTGTTAAAGGAATTAAACCTGCTACTACTGCTAGAATTGAAGTGTTACAAAAATTTGTTGATGACACCATTCTCTTTGGAGAGTCCTCTATTATGGAAGTTGAGGCATGGAAGAGTATCCTTAGAAACTATGAAGATAGCTCAAGTCAGCAAATAAACTACTTTAAAAGTAAACTTTATTTCTTTAACACTTATGCTCTTATGTAGAGGAAGATTAGGAACATTTTAGGTTGTCAGCCATCCAATCTCCTAGACACTTCTCTTGGCCTATCATTAACCACTAAGGATGTGACTAATGATTTCTAGAATACTACTGTTGAAAGAATCCAAAAGAAGCTGGTAGGATGGAAAGGGAAAATCTTTAGTAATGCTGGTAAACTACAGCTACTCTTTGCAGCTCTCTAGGGCATTCCAATCTACTTTTTGTTCATTTTTAAAAATAAATCAAAACATGGCAGATAGAATTGAGAGAATACAGAGGAATTTTCTTTGGTCAAGTACAGAGGAAAAGAACAAAGTAAATCTAGTCAACTGGGAGGATGTTTGCAAACCAAAGGAAAGGGGGGGTTTGGGAGTGAGAAGGCTTAGAGATCTGAATAAATCCATCCTTGCTAAAATTGGATGGAGACTGGGAGAAAACAATACAGATTGGAGCAATATCATGCAAGCCAAATACCTATCTAACTCCCTATTCACTCATAATCTTTTTAACAGTGACCTCCCGAGAGGATCCAAAACATGGATGAATATTGTCAAAAGCAAAGGTATGTTGAGGGAAGGGGTAAGGTGGATTATGGGAAATGGGAGGAACATTAGGTTATGGGAGGATAATTGGATGGGGGGAACCGCTGGTTTATAGAAAATTTAGAAGACTAATGGAGAAATTGAAGACAAAGATGGGGCTAAGAGTGGGGGAATATAGAAGGAAGTGGAAGAAATTGCAAAAAGATACATGTTCCTAGGAGGATATTCAACTTCTTAAAGAATAGGAAGAGTTGATTGAAGCGCAAAGACTCCCAATTCTAGTTCAAGAGGATAAAGTGGTATGGGATTTAACTCCTATTGGTAATTTTATTGTCAAATTGGCTTACAAAAATCTCTTTAGAAAGGAATTTTGTCCCACAATATGGTGTGCAATTTGGATTAGTAATCTTCTACCCAAAATAATTTTTTTTAGGTGGACTATTCAACATGGTAAACTACTATCACTGGACAATCTAAAAAAAGGGTTTTTTTTTAATCACAAATAGATGTTATCTATGTAAAGAAAAAGAGGAGAATATTTCTCACCTTTTCCTTGAATTCCCATATACCCTAAACATTTGGTCACTAGCGTGGGAGAAATTTGGACTATGTTGCATATTGAAGGAGAACTTAAGTTAGTTGATGGAAAATTGGGATTGTCCCTTTTATCATCCCAAGTTGGTATTCTTATGGAGAATTGTCCCACCATATATTTGCTAGCACGTATGGAAAGAAAGAAACAATAGAATCTTTCAGGAAGAGGAAAGGCCTGAGGAAGTAGTTATGGGAATTATGGAGAAACTATCGAAAGAAAATATAAGGATTGCCAAATGTAAGACACTGAAGGAAGAACCAGGTAGGAAGGAATGCCAAATAGAGGAAAAGTGGGGTATTAAATGGAATTTTAACCAATTTGATAACTCTAAGGTAATAAAGAGGCAACAAACAAGATGGAAACCACCAACAATAATACAGCTTAAGCTAAACTTCAATGGTGCTACAAGAAAGGGAATAGGGGTGGTAGGTGGAGTGCTGAGGAATGAAAATGGTGATGCATTGCTAGTCTACTCTGGGAATGTTGGTGGAGGAAGTAATAATTTGGCTGAAGCGATGGCTCTACTTTGGGGTCTACAATTGATCAGTGAAATGCAAATAAAGGAAATAACTATAGGTGACTCCAAATTAATAATTGATATGGCGAAGGGAGCTTCTCAGCTCAGATGGAATATCCAAAATATCATCATAGCTATTAGACATGTCATAAATGGGATGGAAAAAGTCTAGTTGTAACACATATACAGGGAAGGTAATATGGTGTTGGATGTTACGGCTGCTATGGGGTTTGATTAAAGGAAACGACGTGTTGTAGAAGCATGGATATCCTAAAGGAGGAAATTAAAACCCTAATCTGCAAGGAAAGGGGGGGGACAAAAATTAAGCATGGCTAGACAAATAAAGATCAGTGCCAATTTTGGCAGTATTATATCTAGGAAGGCAAAATTTGCTAAATTTAATAAAAAGTATAAGGGAAAGATGACGAGACACCATCATACAGACTGGATGATAAATAGATAAAATTTGAGATATGAGTTACTTCACCATTATGGTAACATAATACAAAATTTAAATTATTTCCTTTTTGTAAGTACGAAAGATATAATTACGGATGTTGTCAGAGATTTTAGGGATGGTAGAGTAACGATGCTAAGTACGCACAAATTCCATAATGAAAATGAATGGAATTTTGAAGCACCCTGAAAACTTGCTTGTAGGAAGTTTAAAAACCCTATAGAGGTTATTTGCATCATTGATGTGCTATGGATGTTTAAGGATATCATTTTTGACAGAAAGATTGACCACAAGAAGGTTCAGATACAAATTACTGAAGTTAGTGGATCAGGAATTAGTGAGGAAGAAATGGGTGGGGATTTGAATCAACTAGAGCCAACAAAGATAGAAAATTTTAAAGATAGGATGGCAACTTGGTTCCTATTAAAAGAAAGGGGATTTCTTCCTTATATGCAGCCAATGGCAAGGTATGATGAAAATTGTTCTCTTTAGTTTGTGAATGGGTGGAATGATCGTAGGGTTACCATAAATGGTATCACATTCCAAGTTAATGAGGATGTGATTGAAATGGCTACTGGGTTGTCCATGAAGGGGAAGAAATGGAAGAAGGTTACAAAAACAACAGATGAGGTCGTCATGAATCATTTTTTACAGAGTATGAAGAACCTATTCGTTATAGAGGAGGCTTCCAGAGGGATAAGCTACTGGCTCCGTGGGAAGATGTCTATCTAGTGATAATGAAGTACCTCACACTCGAAGGCAGGTTTGAAGTTTATTACTATTATCACTTCCCCCTCCTGAACCATTTTAGAAATAGAGACTTCATTTCTATTCCGTTCTTTCTGTTACATTCCCTTGAGGATATGATTAGTGATGTTAGGGAGAAGAGAAGTAAGGGTAATAATTTTACCATCATTCACCAGGGCCTGATTTTTAGACTCTACCAGTTCCATCTAGCCCTCTACCCCCAAGGGTTGTTGTGATTGACAATCAAAGCCATCACCAGAATTCCTCGTCGAGTACCAGCACTGGTACTAGAATCCACACTCTGCGCCCTTCCCCTACTAGAGAAAATAGGAAAAAGAAAAACCCAGAATTGGTTATTGAACAAAAGGGTAGTAAAAAAATCAAAATTGAAAAACTAGTGGAGGTGGAAATTGAGGATTCAGAAGAGGAAGGAGGTGGAAAGGGTAGGATAAGGTTAGGAAGGCTTGCAAAAACATAAGAAAGGTATAAATAAAAGGCTAATAGATTTAGGTTTGACGAGGCAGAGGAGGAGAGTTCAGAAAATAATGAAAGAGAGCTAGAGGAGGAGAAACATTCTGACTCCAAGAGAGAAAAAGGGAATGAGGAGAAAGAAAAAAGTGAAAACTCTGTTGATAATACCCTAGTGTCTACTAGTAATACCGAGGTGTCTTTTGGTAATGTCAATAACACTAAGACCACACATGGATCGACAAGCTTTACCCTACAGCCTATTACCTTCTGTGAGGACAACAACAAAGTGGACAATTTCCCTATCACCATCTCCTCTCCAATAAAGGAAAAAATTAATACTTTTACTAATCCTCAAGTTTTGCAGGATGGGAACCAGCCATTGATAAAGACTAAAGAGGTGTATAAAAATGATGAAAAATAAAACAAGGAGAAAGAGGAGGAATAGAACAAGAAGAAGGCACAACTAGAAAAAAGGGTCAAATTCTTAGAGGAGGGGTTCTACTCCTCTAAATTTTCATTGAAGGTTACCCATGCTACTGCTACCACACTCTAATTGCTAGCGTAGGAGAAGGACGAAATGGGGCTAGACATGGAGGATAACATGCTCCTCTATAAGTCTCTAGTTGAGGATTGGGCTAGGGTGCTTTTGGCTGGGAAAGGAAAGGAAAGGAAAAGGATGAAAAATAATATGGTGGCCTTTAAGGGTTTTATGACCCTAGTTGTTTTTGTGTTCTTTGCTCCTATCTGGTTTGTTGGTTTATAGCTATTACTCATAGTTGGGTTGGCTTGTTTATGCCAATAGTTTTATATTCTGAACATTAATAGTATGATTAGTACTATAGTCTTCAACACTAGAATAGATGTTACTCTAATAGATGTAAATGGTAGTGTGTTATTTTTGGGATGGGTTGGTTTGCTTATGCCAACCGTTTATACTTTGAACAATCATAATATGGTTAGTATTGTAGCTATAAATTTAGTTTGGTTAATTCTCTGCTAGCTAGTAGTTTCTTGGTTGTTAATGTAGTTCTTTGTTGGAGTGATGCCTCCTACTTGTTTTTTCTGGTAGTGTGTTGGTTGCCAACATTTTGTTTGTAAGGGCTGACCCCCTTATTTTGGTCGCTTTATATTTCAAAAACATCCATTGAAAACTTCAATTAAATCAACCAAATTGGTGTAGTGATAAAAATCAGCCCACTTCAAAATTTCAATAAAACAATGCCTACCTTGCTTGATGAGAAACTAGACAAAGAAAGCAGGGCAGAGGGTATATTTACATAGCTCCTCTGTTGATGAATGTGGTGCCTCCAAGAATGAAAAATGTCTACAGCCAACACCCCGACGAGGAAGACTACTCATCTTCTACCATAGACTAAATCATAAGCTTCTTATGACTTTTGAGTTCTGATTCTCACTTTCTCTATCAAAAGTGATTTCTTGAATTTTTTTTTATGAGATTGGGGGCAGGGGCATTGCAGGTGTCGTTTAAATAGATTTTCAACAATGTTTCAGATTCAGGATGCCCTTTTATAATCCTTCTAATAAACTGTGCCTCTAACATCAACAATAATGTCAAAAGAGGAAGGTCAGGGCAACCGATGGATTTGATTTTCTGCAAAACCAGACACCTAGGCTTCATAGTCTTTTTCAAACTAATTTACAACAACTTAGTGTGTTGCACTACATAGTATATAGGGAGCTCCATCTTGTTGACTAGTAAGTTCATCTTTTCACTAATATCTTCCTTGGAGCAAAGGATGACTTGAGGTACAACTCCAAGTAGTTGCCAGGTTTCTTCAGTTGACAACTCGCAGAGTTTGAGATTCTCTATCTTGGCCTCTAATGTTTCCATGTGGCTAGGAGTCACAGTACTTACCATATATTTATACAGTTTCCCTTGTTTGCTAGTAGCAATATCGTGAATAAGATTGACGTGTGCAGGTGTCAAATAAGTTTGCGAGAGAATGACCAAATTTACCTGTAAGAAGCTTATGAGCGCTGTGTCACAAAATCCCCATCCTTCCCAAAAAGCAAGGGAGGGCTTCAGGGTCGTGGATTTCTTTATATGGCTTTGACGAGAACATCCTTAGACCAAAATATGTTCTTCATAAATTTCATCTTGGGAACAAGGTCATTCTCGAGGCTTTGGCTCAAAATCCTAGGGTAGTAGCTCAAAAGTTTGGCTAGATTTTGATCCACAAAACTGGAATCTTGTAGCAGTTTGATCTTAGGTTCCAGTACTTTATCTACAAATACCATAAGTTGGGGTTGATCCCTCACTATACAAGCAATTTCAACTTCACTGTAGCTGTGCTACTTTAATAGATGAAGAAACCCCTCGACACTTGAGGGTCTAAAGCTTCTTCAAATGAGGTGTCGACCTGAACATCCAGACTATGTCGACGTCAGAAAAATTAAGTTTGGAGAAGGCAAAGTGGTAAAAGGGGTCACGCAAAAGAGGTTCAATGGAGAAAACATTGCGAAGATGGAATGGGTCTATAACAAAGAGCTTGCAATGTAAAATGGAATCCAGGGGAGCGTAAACTATAGCAAAGAATAGTTTATTTACTTAAAAATCTCATATTAATATTAAAAATATTGAATTTGAAAATCTCAATAATAAAGTTTTATATTAATTGATTGATAATATCAAATATGACACATAATATTTCTATACTTTTCTTGAGTGAGAGGTAGTGGATGCAAACAAATTGCCTAAAAAAATCTCAAATCTATTATCCAATAATAGTGAAGATAAATCAATTTCATCATTTTATTATTTAAAATTTGTACATGAATATTTCAAAACTTTAAAAAACTAAAAAATAATAAGTTTTAATTGATTGAAATCAATTTTATTAATAACTAGTTAAAGCCAAAGATTAATACTAATAAGCCCAAGCCTAATCTAATGGTCATTAACAATTTATTTATTTATTATTCAAACTATTTTAATATTTTGATAAATTAAAATTACATAAATTTTTTTAAAGACATTTATAGTTTTAATAAGTATTTAAATTAATTATTAAATTTAAATCTATTATTTATTTATTTTATTGATAAAAGGTTGAAGCCTTATATTATATTTAAAAAATAGAAGAGTTTATAGAGTTCTTCGTTCAAACAGGCACTAGTAGGAAATAAAAGAGTAAGAAAACCTCCAGTCTTACCCGGGACCGAAGTCCTATATAATACAAGAATTAAAAGGGGCATACCCCAGTGTGAATTTAAGATATAATTTTCATTTATAACACATTTATCGAATCAACTAATGAGTGAATAATAGTCAGGGAGATTGATACAACAAGCATGAGAAAAAATGAGAACGCAGCCGAGAGAATTGAGAATCCAACTAGATGAAGAGCTGTGACCTACATCAAATACGTCTAACTTCCATATGGGGATTAGTAGCAAGATTTAATGAGAATAACATCAAGAAAGGAGAAAACGAGAACAATCAATATACTCAGAGCAGAGCCCTTAATGACTGTAGCCAATTCCTTTATGTTTTGTTATATCATATAGTGATATTGATATTGAAATTAATTATCAATTAACAATCTAAGAATTATTAAGACAATGAAATTCAAATATAAATCTATTCTTATTATTATGATGATGTTTTTTTCAAATGTAAAATTTAAATTTTTAAGATATTTTTTAGATTAAAATTTAAAACATTCAATTTCATTTGTTCTTGGTCTTTTATTGTACCATTGAAAGAAGAAACTATTTTTATAAAAAAATTATTGGTGGAAACCAAATTGTGTTATAGGACTCGTTTGGGACACTTATGGTAAAAGTGAAATAAAAATATCAAATTTATTTATTTTCCTTATAAATAAGTCCTAATTTTTTCCAAACTTCAATTTTTAATTAGAAATATTTTTTTTGTTAAAAGCATGCTTATTAATTATTTTTATGGGTTTCATCATTTGAATATGTTATATATTAAGAATTTTTTTTGAAGAAAATTAAAAATGTTTTACTTGTTAGACATTGTAAGTTTTAAAAGTAGATAAACATTAATGCTCAATGTTGAAAAAACTATTTTAATTTTATTTATTAGCGAGAATCTACATTTGAGGTAGGCTAGAATCTATGAAACTAAATTATGAAGTTAAATAAAAATCATTGGTAAAACTAAATTATGATTTTAAACAAAAATTTACAAATTCTTTCAAGAATTTTGTACCCTTCAAAAATAATTTTAAAAAACAAGATTTATGTGCTTAAAATTTATTATACATTTTAAAATATTATTCTTGTTCTTTTTTTTAAAATCATTCTTATTTTTTCAAATGTACTTTCTATTTTTCTAAATTAAAATTAAATAATCAAAATATAAAATTAAAATTATGGAATAAAATAAAATCTCAAATCTTTGACAATATTTTTTATATTTTTTTATCGGTAATAGGTTTTTATATTTATTAAAAATCAGAAATACATAACATCATTATCTTGTTTCAAATCCCACTAAAGACTCCACCTTCTACCATTCTATCATAGTGTCCTTTCCTCATACATTAACTGACTTTACATCTATATACCCATCTCCCCTATTGCAAAAAAAAAAATTACAATATATAACATTTTCCACCTATTGATTATGCTAAAACATCATTAGAAAAAACCTGGTCATATTGACTCTTCCAAAATATCAAAATTCCAACCATTTCTACCCGTATGTTGCTGCGTCGATTGGCTACTTGCTCGCTCCCTTGACAAAAATACTTTTTTTTTTTTTTCTTTTGCTTGCTTGACCCCTTGACAAAAAAAAAAATTATTTTCTTTCACTTGCTCGACCCCTTGACAAAAACAAAAATTGTTTTCTTAACTTACTCGACCCCTTGACAATAACTGACTGGGTTTAAACTTCCTCCCTTTCTAAGCCACCCTTCAGGCAAGCTCAAAAAATTGACACTCTGCCCTTCCAAACTGCCACATTTGTTGGTGTTCTACACCATAGAAATCATCATAATTATGTGTTATGATCCAACGAACTACTTCATTCATTCCCTGCCAGATCCCAACCATGAGCCTTCACTGCTCCTTTGACAACGAGGGACATTCCTTCATAAATTTTGCATGCTCAATCCATTCCACCCTCCCCAACTCCCTCACAACTCTTTGCCATGCTTCCTCTGCCTTTCTATACATTAGGGGCTTGTCTTCTCAGGCCTTCCAACAAAGAAAGGGCACATATCCAAATTGTTGTGCCTCATCTTCATCTGCAAAACACTCACTTATATCTTGCACTAGGCCTAGAATTGACCACACCAGAATCGATTCCAGATCACCTAACCTATCCTCTGCAAACAAAGCTTGCACTAGCATTTCCACTTCATGGGTGTTTTTAGTCAATTCCAGACCCTGCATGATAAAGATGGAGATGACATCCAAGTTTGTTCGTCTTTTTATTGCCCTTTCTTGAAACTAGTCCCCAATAACCCCTATGACTGCCAAAATCATCTCCTTTGTCTTGATTTTGAGCAGTCCCTTCATCCTTTACCATCATGTTGGTCCTTTGAATGCCTTCAGCTATCTATCAGAATCCATTGAGAAAAATATTTTAAATAATTTTTAATATATAAAAAGTATTAAAAATATTATATTGTAAATTCTTTTTAGAACATTATTCTTCTTTTTTTTGGTTATAGAAAAATTATTCTTATATTTTCAAATTTATCTTCTATTTTTCTAAAATTTAAATTTAATTAATCAAAATATTAAAATATTTGAAAAATAATAAAATATATTATTTCATGCCTATATTTATTAGTTTCAAGATATTCATCTTTTTCTTCAAATTTTGTAAAATTAAGCTTGTTTTCATTTTTAATTTTTTTTTTTATAACAATATTAAATTAAATGTCACAAATATAAAATTTATCTTTCTTCAATATATATGAAATTTGGAATTCAAGTTCGTTGATATGATTTTAATTTGTGAAACGAATAAGTATACAAAATATTAAACATATTTAAATTAATATTAATAAACAAATATTTGGGAGGGATAAGGAGGAATAGAAAAAAAGATAGAATTGGAAAAATAAAGAGATAAGAAAAGCGGGGTAGACACAAATATGTATAGAGAGAGGGATGAAGGGGGTAGTGAGATTTAGATATTAAAAGATAAATGGAGGTAGAAATCTAGAGTAGGAGAGACGAAGGGAACTATGGAGAGGATGGAAGAGATAGTGAGATATAAATAGAGAGGGATGTATATGTGTCAACTGATAGAATAGAGATAGAGAGGGGGAGAGAAATACATATTTTGATAGAGAATTAGTTTCTTACTACAAAAAGGATAAATCTATCACACAATCACAATAGAATAAAAATATTACACATGGACATTTATATTACATAATTAAATGAAAAAAGGGAAATGCTTCATTTTTCTTCAAATAATATCCCAATCCATTTAATACATAACATTAAACAAAATCGAACTGAATTATGATTGTAAACTATAAAAACCCTAAAACTAAACCAAGTTAAATCCAAATCTTAACCCTAAATGAACACCATTACAAAAGAAAACCTAAACCCTAAATATAATTCAAGGAAAACCCTAAATCATATTTGAGTTGATCTATTATACTAAACCAAATTCAATAGTAACAATAAACTTAAGTGAATATTGAGCTGAATTGATTAGTAACCTTATGCAAAACATATTCATAACCATTAAAATAGCCAAATTGACTCCTAGTCATAACACAAACTATATTATATATAAGTAGGATAGAGGGAAAGAGATAGGAAAGGATTGAGTGAAGAAGTGGAGAGATATAGAAAGAGGAAATAAGAGTAAAATGTGACAAGAAAGATAAGTGTCTATATATATGTGTGTGTGTGTGGGGGGGGGATTATGTATATGTAGAGAGAGTAGGAGAGTAGATTAAATGAGAGATTTATAAATAGAGGAAGAGATTGAAATGAGAATATAGTGATAGAGGGGAAATGGTGAGAGAGAAATTAGTTGATAGAGAATACGACGAATAGAGAAATATAGATAGAGACATTGAATTAGAAATACCCCTCTTTATTCTTCTCTTCTTCTTCTTTATCTAATCTCCTTGATCCTATCATGGATAACAATTATGTCTAATTATCATCCAATCCTTTCATACACTTTATTATTAATTCAAACTTCATGAACTTGAATAGAAATTACTCTGTGATCTCATTCAACTTCATAATTAACTCTTATAATCAATTTACTTCAAACTATTAACTCATTGTTTTTGTTATTATCAATGTTGACATATGATTGAAAAGATCATTTTAGTAGAAAGATTGTTATTGTTGTAAGAAGTGTTTTCAATCATTGTTTTTCACTGATATCAAACCTGCTATATGTTGGTAAGACAATTGTTTATATGTTTCAAGCACTATCACTTAGTTGATTGATGAAGAGGATTTGATCAACAAGTTGTAACAAAAGTACCTAGAGGAAAGGTTGAGTTATGATTATGTATTAAAGTGTAAGAATCAGTTAAGACAATGATAACACAATGTATTGATGATCTACTTGTGGTTACAAAATGATTGGCTACGCTTAGAAAGTTCAGATGAAAAAGGTTGGACAAAGTTCATTTGCTAAGCTTGACCAATTTAATAGAAGGTGTCGAGTAAAGTTAGTGCAAGCTGAGCAAAAAGTCAGTTGGAGCCGAGTGAAAGCAATTTCTAATGGATGTTGAGTAGACTAATAAGAGTCGAGCAAGTTAGTAGATGCCGAGTGATTTTCAGTATGTGTCGAGCACCAGTAAAATCTAGTTGATGTCGAGTGATTTTACAGTAGATGTCAAGTAACACAGTATGTGTCGAGCATTAGTAAATTGATAATGTCAAACTACTGCATTATGAATAAGATCAAAGATTCACCAAATGAAAGTCGACAACTTTGTTTTCTTGGAACTTGTGAACTAGGAGGAAGATAAGATTAGTGAGCTAGAGGCACAGAATCTTATGTAAACCATTTTGGAGGCAAATTCAAATGGATTCTAGGAGAAGTTTCTAGAGAAGACAAGATATGGGGTAGATACATTGTATCCTACCTAATCCATTGAAAACCCTAATTTTTGAGATGGATAATGAGTGGGAAAAAGAGTTCTAATTCCCTATATCTAGGGATGCCTAGTCATGAAGCAAAGGTTGAGAGGTCAATGAGTTTTTGGATGCAAAAATTTGACAAGGTGAAGGAAGAGGGTTTGCTTCATCAAGTGACCCAAGAAGAGAAGTCTATAATGGCGAGCTAATCAAGAAGGTTGAATAAAGATGAATGTTTGAAGGGTGAACAAGTTGTTAGAACTACAAAGATCGGAAGCCAAGTAGAGTTGAGGATTGAATAGTGATTTGTAATCTACATGTAAGGTTGTAAGTTGTATCAAAACAAACTCTAATATTACTCTCTAACAATTGTATTAGATTAGGTTAAATCCTTTGGAGAAAGGTTGACTTAACAGTCATTGGAAAATCATTTAACAGGGTGGCATTCCAAGTGAATGACCTAAAGTCCTCTAGCAAGGCTCACTTTTAATAGGGTGATTGAAATCCCTTAATTGGGTCACATTCAAAAGTGTGTGTTGTAACCTTTAATAGGGTTGGCCTTTAACAAAGCATCACTTCAAAAGAGTGAGAAAGGAGTAGCATGTTACTGGTGGTTTTTCCTAAATTGGGTTTCCACATTAAATCATTGTGTCAAGTGTATTGATGGATGTGTTGTGTTTTATGCTTTACATTTCTACATGTTAGTTTAACAGTAACATATCAGTTTTGGTTTACACACAATGAATGCATGCATGGTTATGAATGTTATATGGGTTCACTGAATTGTGAAAAAAAAGTTTTATTTAGACATCTAGACCTTGAATAACTTTTCACCCCCCCTCTCAATTATTCTAAAGAATTCCAAAAATTGGTATCAGAGCACAATTGCTTAAGAGGATTAGTTTCAAGGTACTAAAAGCATAAAGATCAAGATGTCAAAGAGAGAGGTACCTATGCTAAATAAAGATAACTTTCCTGAATGGAAAAGTTTGATGAAGCTACACCTTGGAGGACTTAGAGATTATGCACAAACTTGTATTACAGTAGAACATGTTGATCTAGCAGGAGCCCTAACTACTGAAGACTTGAAGAAAAAGAAAGAGCACAATCAGGCGATGTTGGAGATTGCCTCTACCCTAAGCTATGCTAAGTTTGATGATATCAAAGACCTCAAAAATGAAAAGCAGATGTAGGATGCCCTAAAAACCATCTATGGTGGAGAAAAAAATGTTCAAAGAGCCAAGTCAGAGAGCCTTAGAGGTAAGTTTGATGACATGAGAATGGAAGAAGGTGAAAACATTGCTCAATATGTTGCTAGAGTAAAAGAAGTTGTTAGTACTATAAAAGGTGCAACTGGTAAGATAGATGATGATACTATGCTAAGTAAAGTCTTGAGAACAATGTTTCCTGTGTATGCCATTAGAGTGTCTGCAATCCAAGAGCTAAGATGTATACCAGAAATAATCTAATCCTTGAAGGTCTTGTGGGAAGACTCACTGCATTTGAATTATCTAATTTTGACAACTACCATCAAGAAAGTATTGAATCAATCTTCAAAGAAAAATTGTTACTAAAGGATTTTGAGGAGGTAAAGCCAAAGAAGAAGAAAAGAAAGATAAAGTATGCATCCAGTGACAATAGTACAGATGATGAAGACATTGAATAATTGGAAGCACTACTGGCCAGAAGGTTCCACAAAGGAAAAGGTAAATTCAAAGGTAAGTTGCCTATCATTTGTTTTAATTGCAATGAAGTTGGCCATATTGCAGCAAGCTGTACACAAAAGAAGAACTTCAAAGAAGGGAACAAGCACAAAAATAGAAGAGAAGATGATGGAAGAGACTATAGAGGTAAAGGCAAGAATTCATGCTACATTGCTGATGAAAATAACTTTGATGAAAATGATGATGAAGTGGTATATGTTGAAATGAAGGATGAGTCATATGAGGATGAAGCTACTACACTTATGACTTGGGTGAACAAGAGTGACAAATGGATCATTGACAGTGGATGCTCACATCACATGACTGGAGACAAAAGTAAGTTCATTAGCTTAACTTGTTATGATGGAAATACTGTAAGATTTGGTAATGATGCACCATGTTCAATAAAAGGAAAAGGGTCTATTAAACTTACAGATAAGATCTCATGTGACAATGCTTATTATGTTGAAGGATTGAATTATAACTTGTTAGGTGTGTCACAATTGAATAATCTAGGGTGCAAAGTTGAGTTTGAAAATAAATCAGCCAAGATATATGATACAAATGGAAATTTGATTGGAAAAAGTTATCAAACTAGGAGTAATCTATTCTATTTGGATATAGAAGATTCTACTTGTCTTATTGCAAAATTTGATGATGTATGGCTTTGGCACAGGAGATCAAGTCATGTTAACTTTGATAATCTGATTAGTATAAGTATTATGAAAAGAGTTAGAGGTTTGCCTAAATTGAAGAAACTAGAAAATATAATGTGCAAACAATGTCTGCTAGGCAAGATGACAAAATCAAGCTTTAAAAGTAAAGCTTATACCTCTAAGGAAATACTTGAACTTGTTCATACTGATTTGTGTGGACCTATTGAGGTGCAAAGCTACAAAGGAGATAGGTATATAATGTTGCTTGTTGATGAATACTCTAGAATGATGACTATCATGTTTCTAAAATAAAAATCAGCAAATGTTTAAATAGTACTTGGCAAGAGTTGAGAAAGAAACAGGTAAGAGCTTGAAATGCTTGAGATCAAATAGAGGAGGTGAGTTCACTTCACATGAATTTGAAGTGTTCTGCAATGATAGAGGAATTGAAAGATAGACATCAACACCAAGAACTCACCCACAAAATGGAATTGCTAAAAGAAGAAATAGATATGTAATGGGTTGTGCCAAAACACTCATGATGGAGAAAAATGTTGCCCTAAAATACTAGAGAGAAGCTGTAAGTACTACAGTATACACTCTGAACTATGTGCAAGTAAAGAAAGGTACTCACTCAACACCTTTTGAACTATGGTATGGTCATCCACCTAATGTGAAATACTTTAAGGTATTTGGAAACAAATGCTATATTCTCAAAGATGTTAGAAGTGAAAAGTTTGATGCAAAGAGCGAAGAAGGTATATTTCTTAGTTACTCCACAAGAAGTAAAGCTTACAAGTGTTTAATTACTAACACTAACAAAATTGTGGAAACTGCAAATGTGAATTTTGATGATTTTACAGAAGTACATGAAACTGAACCTACAAAAGAATCAGAAGACTACAAGACATTTTCATACTACTATGAAGGAATGCATATTGAAGAATATGCTACAAATCATGCAGCAAATCAGTAGCAAGTTTCAACAACTGCCAAGTCACATCCTATGAATACCAAGTTGCATTCAGATGCCGAGTTGCAGAATGAGGAGAATGCACAATCTGACTCTGAGATTGGCACATATGAAAGAGATGCTGATATACCTGATAGAGATGCATATAGTGATACTAAAGCTAAGAGATAGAATACAGCCACAAGAACTGAGCCTAGATTATCCAAATATGTCAAAAGACACAATCTTGTAGATCAAATCATTGGAGACAAAGATGCAAGGCCAATGACAAGAAATAGGTTGAGAGGTGAATCATGTTTGCTAAGCATGAAGGAACCTAAAATAGTAAAAGATGCATTAGAATATGATTGGTACAAGGATATGGAAGAAGAAATTCAACAAATAGAAAAGAACAAGACTTGGAGCCTAGTTCCTAGACCAGAGGACAAGAATGTGATTGGCACAAAATGGGTATTCAGGAACAAGTTAGATGAGAATGGTGAAGTAACAAGAAACAAAGCAAGACTAGTTTGCAAAGGATATGCATAAGAAGAAGGAATTGACTATGGTGAAACATTTTCCCCTGTTGCAAGAATGGAAGGAGTAAGAATTTTTCATTCTTATACTGCATACAAAGGTTTTAAAATTTATCAGATGGATGTCAAGTCTGCATTTCTAAATAGAATATTAGAAGAGGAGGTCTACATAGAATAGCCAGAAGGATTTGTGGATAAAAACAATAAGAATATGGTATGTAGACTGCACAAAGCCCTGTATGGATTGAAACAAGCACCAAGAGCATGGTATGAAAGACTTCATACTTATCTTGTTAAGATTGGATTTGAAAGAATAGATGATAACAACAATTTGTACATGAAAACATACAAAGAAAAAGGTATTCTATTGTTTGAAATATTTGTTGATGACATTATATTTGGAGGACAAGATGCTTTGTGTAAAGATTTTGCAAATCAGATGAAGCAAGAGTTTGAGATGTCAATGTTTGGTGAAATCAAATTCTTTGTGGGCATACAAGTATATCAAATGAAGTATGGTGTATATATTAATCAATCAAAATATATCAAGGAGATATTCAAGACATTTGGACTTGAGGACTCAAAACCAATAACTACACCTATGGTAACAACACTCAAGCTATCAAAGAATGATGAATCAGCTGAGGTCAATCAAACATTATGTAGATCCATGATTGGAAAATTGCAATATGTAGTACACAATAGACCTGACATTGCATTAGTTGTGGGGATAGTTGCTAGATTCTCTACCAACCCAAGAGAGAATCACTTGATGGTAGTGAAAAAGATAATGAGATACTTGAAAGGAATAGAAGAGTATGGCTTATACTATAAGAAGAATTAAAAGTTTGAACTGAAAGCCTACACTGATGTTGATTGGGCTACAAATATTGATGACAGAAAGAGCACTGATGGAGGAGCATTTTTCTTAGGCAGAAGACTTGTTACATCGACAAGCAAGAAGTAAAGTTGTACTTCTCAATCCATTGCTAAAGCAGAGTATGTTGTCGTTGCTATCAATTGCAAAAACATTGTATGGATCAAACAATTGCTAAAAGGAATGAAGGAAGAAATCACTAAACCAGTGACACTTTATTGTGATAACACAAGTTCTATAAATATATCAAAGAATCTTGTTATGCATACAAAGACAAAACACATTGTAATAAAGTATTATTATGTAAGGGAGTTGGTTCAAGACAAAGAGGTGAAGATGGAATATATCAACACAAAGGTGCAAAATGCTGATATCTTCACCAAAGCATTACCTAAGGATGCTTATGAGTATTTGAGAGGTAAATTAGGGGTGATACCCCTATCAAAGGCAATGCAAAAGACAGAGGGAGTACCCTACATCAAACAAGTTGATACTCATTTGACACACATTGATGCAGTGGATCTTACTTTAGGAAGTTGCATAAAGTAATCACAGAGATGGAATTTCAAATCAGTCACAAGCAAGGTGATAGAGGGAGAAAATTGAAGAGCTTGCAAAAGCTCGTATCTACATATGTCAAATATGCCAAGTGTTGAGTACATGTCTTTGGCATTGTTGTCAAAGAGGATTAAAGAACAAGAAAATGTTCAAGAGCATATTGATCAAGAGGGAGATGATCAAAGAAGAAAATCAAGTCAGAAGGAGAAAGTACATTGGAGAAAGTACATCAAAAGATCAAAAGACTGAAAGAAAGAAAGAGGGAGAAAACAAGAAACAAACGAGGGAGATATTCATATATTCTGCTGATCCATGGAAGAAGAGAATGTTATATTTTGTAAACTAAGAGGGAGTTGTTGATAGAGGGAGAAGTTTTATTCACAAGCTTTCTTTTTGGTATTGCCTTATTGTTTTAACCTAGTTAGCTCATCATTTCTTTGACTAGTTGATTACTTTGGTTTGCCATCAATGCCAAAGAGGGACATTGTTGACATATGATTGAAAAAATCATTTGAGTAGAAAGATTGTTATTTTTGTAAGAAGTGTTTTCAATAATTGTTTTGTCACTGATGTCAAACCTGCTATATGTTGGTAAGACAATTGCTCATATGTTTCAAGCATTATCACTTAGTTGATTGATGAAGAGGATTTGATCAACAAGATGTAACAAAAGTACTTAGAGGAAAGGTTGAGTTATGATTATGTATTGAAGTGTAAGAATCAATTAAGACAGTGATAACATAATGTATTGATGATCTACTTGTGGTTACAAAATGATTGGCTACACTTAGAAAGTTCAGATGAAAAAGGTTGGACAAAGTTTATTTGCTAAGCTTGACCAATTTAATAGAAGGTGCCGAGTAAAGTTAGTGCAAGTTGAGCAAAAAGTCAGTTGGAGCTGAGTGAAAGCAATTTCTAGTGGATGTTGAGCAAACTAATAGGTGTCAAGCAAGTTAGTAGATACCGAGTGATTTTTAGTATGTGTCGAGCACTAGTAAAATCTAGTTGATGTTGAGTGATTTACAGTAGATGTCGAGTAACACAGTATGTGTTGAGCATCAGCAAATTAATAATATCGAGTTGCTACATTATGAATAAGATCAAAGATTTGCTAAATGAAAGCCAACAAGTTTGTTTTCTTGGAACTTGTGAACTAGGAGGAAGATTAGATTGATGATTTGGAGGCACAAAATCTTATGTAAATCATTTTGGAGGCAAATTCAAATGGATTCTAGGAGAAATTTCTAGAGAAGACAAGATATGGGGTAGATACATTGTATCCTAAATAATCCATTGAAAACCCTAATTTTTGAGATGGATAATGAGCAAGAAAAAGAGTTCTAATTCCTTATATATAGGGATGCCTGGTCATGAAGCAAAGGTTGAGAGGACAGAGATTTTTTGGATGCAAAAATCTGACAAGGTGAAGGAAGAGGGTTTGCTTCATCAAGTGACCCAAGAAGAAAAGTCTGCAATGGCGAGCTAAGCAAGAAGGCTCAATGAATATGGATGCTTGAAGGGTGAACAAGCTTTCAGAACTGCAAAGATTGGAAGCCAAGTAGATTTGAGGACTGAATAGTGATATGTAATTTGCAAGTAAGGTTGTAAGTTGTATCAAATCAAATTCTACTATTACTCTCTAACAATTGTATCAGATTAGGGTAAACTTAACAATCATTGGAAAATCCTTTAAGAGGGTGGCATTCCAAGTGAATGACCTAAAATCCTCCAACAAGGCTCACTTTTAATAGGGTGATTGAAATCCCTTAACCAGGTCACATTTAACAGTGTGTGTTCTAACCTTTAACACGGTTGGCTTTTAACAAGGCGTCACTTCAGAAGAGTGAGAAAGGAGTAGCATGTTACTAGTGGTTCTTCCCAAATTGGGTTTCCATGTTAAATCATTGTGTCAAGTGTATTGATGGATGTGTTGTGTTTTATGCTTTACATTTTTGCATGTTATATTAACAGTAACATATTAGTTTTGGTTTACACACAATGAATGCATGCATGGTTAAGAATGTTATATGGGTTCACTGAATTGTGAAAAAAAAAATTTATTTGGACATTTGGACCTTGAATAACTGATTCACACCCCCCCCCCCCCCCCTCTCAGTTATTCTAAAGAATTCCAACAATCGAGTATCAGAAATTAACTTAGCATTTATCAAGTTGCAATAATAAACTTAAGTATCATGAAAATAAACTTGCTCACAAAAGTATTCACACATTTGACACCATGATTTAAAATGGAAACCATGTAAAGGCAAAACAAAACTTGGGACTAGCAACCCATAAATTTTACTCTTCTTAAGTGAGATCTACTAGGAGCTAACCTTGT
Organism: Cupressus sempervirens; assembly: GCA_028749045.1. Lineage (NCBI taxonomy): Eukaryota > Viridiplantae > Streptophyta > Pinopsida > Cupressales > Cupressaceae > Cupressus > Cupressus sempervirens. The sequence goes on from CM053790.1 coordinate 468,658,040, forward strand.
TAAAGGTTTAAATACACATTGTTAATGTGACTTTATTAGAAGATTTACACCAAAAGATCATCCAGAACTTTTTCACTCCTTGATCATGTTTTAAGTATGGCCTACTCTAAAGGACTTATAAAATCAGAAATTGATGTTACCATATAGGATTTCAGAGACTTGTTAGGTCCACTTGGTTAAGAGATTTTTCTGCATCAATCATGAGAAAGTAAAAGTTCAAATGATTTGTTATGTTTAACACTACCTTCTTGTGTAGATTTTTATTCTTCTCTTCTTCTTCTCTATATAATCTCTTAATGGTTGATTCACACGTTCTCACTTTAACCTTTTTACTTAAGTATGCTTGATCTGGCTTCTACTCTGCTTGATTGTCCTTGCTTCTTTTAGCTTCAACAACTTTACACTTTGATTTTCTTTCTCCAAAAATTCCACCAATGACTAGAAACCAAAAAATTGCTCAAGCATCTCCTTAAATAGTAATCTGTTTGCTTCCAGATTCTTCAAGGATTTTCCACTTAAACACATATGTAGATCTCAAACTCATTGCATTTAATCACTTAGAAAATAGAACTTTTATTAAACGTTGTGCTTGTCCTTCTTAGGATTAATGAGATAGAAATAAAAATTACATTCAAATATATCCAATATCATAAAATAATAATGCACATAGAAGAAAACACAAGACACAAAGATTTAGCATGGTTCCCCCAATCCCTAGGCTATGTCCATCAAACAACAAGTTCAAATCTTATTATCCACTTGATCACAACCTGATTACAATATGTAATCCCTTATAGCTCAATACCACTACAAGAAGCTATTAGTTCATCACACACTCAATGAAATCCCTAACCCTAACCCATTTTATTCAAGAATTTTGTTTCTTAAAAAATTAGAGATAGAATCATTACAACATGTCAACACCCAGAAAAATAGTCAATAAGGTTAAATTGCTGACACACACCATGTGTGCAATTGAGTGAGAGATAAAGAGGGTGGGAGATATAGAGAAAAGAAAGAGAAGAACTAGAGATAAATGGACAGAGATTATGAGTGTGAAACATGATATACATAAATGTATATATCAAAGTGTTAAAGTTTGACAAATCCAAAACAATATAAGAATAAATAGTTATATGCAAAAATAAAAGAAGAAAATAGATAACATAGATTCTAATGTGGTTCACCACAAAACTTGGGCTACATCCACCTACAAAGCCTTCAACCTTTCTGTCATCCAACAAAAATGTACACCAAAATTACAATGCTTTATGCATCTCATCCACTTATAACAACATTTTTGGGCAACCTCTAAAATCGACCACAATATCAACACCCACTACATAATTAGTCACCACAATATCAACACAAAGTGATTTAAAGAGAGAGGGAAGAGTATATATCTATAGAGATGGAATGTAGGAGAGTAGATTAAGAGAAAGATGTAAATAGATGGAGAGATAGATATGGGAAGATAGAGATAGAGTGAGAAAGTGTGGGAGAGAAAGGAGTTAATGGAGAAAACTAATTGATCATTGATTGTAAACCTCATGAAATATAACCTAAACCATAACACCAAAAAAGGATTAACCCAATCATAATAATAAACTAAATTTAATCTTAACCTACACCAAATAGAACCCTAACACTAACAATAATGGTAAACTAAAATGAACCCTAACCCAAAACAAAACCTAATTAAAATGTAACCTTAAGCCTATTAAAAAAATATTATACCAAATTAAATCCTAATAATTAATTAATATTCCATAACAATTACTAAACCAAAATTGAACCCTAATCATAAGCCTTATAAAATTGTTACCATAACAGTCAACTTTGTTATTAGTGACATACACTTATTCAGATTGTAAGGATCTATCGAGCTTATTGTACAGTTAACAATGTTACCAAAGCATTTCAGTTGTTACCCAATTCTACAGTTGTTACTGAGTCCTTTGGAAAAAAATTAGTATGTACCAAGCAATTATCACTATTGCGAAGACTAGCTATGTGAACTAAGCATCTAAGTATATGTTGAGTTTACTAGTACAAACTGAGTTATGCAGTGCTTACCGAGTTCACAGTTGATGTAATGTGAGTCCAGTGTTAATCGAGCTATTCAGTGTTAACCAAGTGATTCAAATTATACCAAGCTCATAGTGGAACCATTGACCGAGCTAGGTAGTGTGAATCAAGTGATTTAGTTTATATGCTGAGTTTCACAGTATTCACCAAGTCATCAGTGTAGACCGAGTTCAAGACTACCTAGAAGTGATCAGTATGGACCAAGCTTCTATGTCTACCGAGTGCATGATGATGCCAAGCATTGACAATGGATGTCGAGTATTAGAACCCCATTGAGTCAGTCTTCATGACCTAAGTGTCTACACTTTGGCCGAATTTGTAATATTTGTGTAAATTGGTATTATGGCCGACTTTGTAATTGTATAATTGGATTGATATATATGTAATGCATTGTATCACATCAAAAGTGAGTATAGATATCAAAGAGAATGCATGTAAGAATCAGAGAAGAATAGAAGAGAAAATTACATAGGCTACATCAGTATAAGGAGTAACAAAGATATACCTATCACAATAAGGTGATTTGTACATACAAAGGAATCTCTCTCAGCAAACCAAGTTTCAAATTAGAGATCAGGTAATGCTTCATCCTAATAGGTGGATCAGTCAAATCCTTTAACAAGGGAGAGCCAATAATCTTATGTAAATCTCTTTATCGAGTGCATACTTCATTGTATGTTTGTAAATCTTTTAACACAGTGTACCTAGTAGTCCTTATTGCTCCTAACAGGGAAGATCATTAGAAGTGATCAATGTAAGCCTTAACATGCCAACTTTATACTACAATACTAAAGCTTGTGGGTATCATCCCCACCCTATTTTACTTTCTATTTGGAAGGGTTTTGGGTCACCAAATCTTGTGTTAAAGTGTTATGCATGCTTTCATGTTTTCAATTTCTCATGCATGTAGTTAGATCATAATTCCCAAAAAGGATTAATTGCTAATTGGGATAAAAGTTATGAGAGTTATTGATTCACCCCTCCCCTCTTAGTAACTTAGCCTTTCTTAACATTTCCAACAATTGGTATCAGAGCATTGTGGTTCTCAGAGAAAAATTTAACAGCTTGAGCAAAGATCAAAGGCCATGGAGATATTCAGACTTGACAAGGCTATTGACAATGAGAAGCTAGATTTGGAAATGGCTATTGCCTAACTCAAGAAAGCAAAGGAGCAACTCTCTCAATCCCTAAAAAAGAAAAGATCTTGCAATTAATGAATGATCATCTCTACACTAAAGAAAGAATTGAAGACCTTCATTTAGAAAGCAACTCAGATGAAGCAAATGAAGCAATCAAAGAACTATTAGAAAAGAATGGTTCACTGCAAGAAGAAGTAAGAAAACTAAGAAGAGAACAAGAAATTTAGTCAATAAGGCTATGTGAAGTTATGGAAGAGAAAATCAAGATAAAAGAAGAAATAGAAGGAAAAGATAATGAGATTCAAAATTTATCCCTTCAACAAGTTGACTTCATTAATTATCTCACCAATGCAAATGAAGAAATCATACAACTAAGATCAGAAAATGAAAGATTGCAGAATGATCTAAACATTGAAAAGAAAATCAATGGAAGAATGATGAAATCACAAGCAGCCATGAATCAATTGAATGAACAAAGTCATCATAGATAGAAAGGAAAAGCAAGAATTGGCTATACAGTAGAAGGTGAATCATCCAAACAAGGAGTTCAAAAGAATCAAAGACCTACTTGCAGTCACTATGGTAAGATAGGTCATACATCAAATAAATTTTGGAGCAATGGGAAAGCAAAATTCAATAGAAAATGCTACAATTGCAATTAACATGGTCATAAGGCTAATGAATGCAAAGAGAAACCAAGATTTGAAGGCAAATGCCACAAATGTAACAAACATGGACATAAGTCATTAGAATGCAAAACCAAGATATTGAATCTAGCAAAACAAATTGTAAAAGCTATATTTGGTTGGGATTACAACACTTGGTGCAGATGTCATTACAATGGAGAATTTAGACACATTGGAATGAATTGTGTAAAGTATCACATGAGGAAAAGAGATGCTACCAAAATATGTTTCATTTGTACTGAACTTGGTCATCTTGCCAAGAACTACATGAATACTAGAAGAATTGAAGATGAAAAGAAGGCAAAAGTTGATAACATCATAAAACGGATGAGACAACAATGGGTTCCAAAATCCTCTGAGAATGCAAGTCTGAGCTGTGATGAACAAGTCACTCAAGAATTGGTTGACTCCACCATTTCTACTTATCTCTCAAAGGAGAACTAAAATTGTGATACTAAAGGAGATATCAGATATCAATTCCATTCAACAGGATGAAAGATCCATATTAGCATTCAAGATGTGAAAGAGATCATCGAGTAAGAAGTACTAGTTACTACCGAGTTACCTTCCTTATTGAGTAAAGTCAGGTCATAGGCTCTACCAAGCGAGGTTGGAAGTAACTAAATATCATATGGTTATTGAGTCACAATGAATATACCAAGAATTCAATAAAAGAAGTGGATGATAATCTATCAATTTGATCTAACATTTGTACCAGGCATTTATGGAAAAAATTAATAAAAGGAATGAAATCGAAGTTATTTTCACCGTGAATTTTCAAGAGCTATTTGCGCAGAGCAATCTTCAAGAGCATTCAAGTGATTTGAGAGAATTATTACCAAAAGTTTTTGAATTATCTCAAACCCTACTGAGAAAAGATGGCATCTAGTAGTAGAAAAGAAAAAGGAGGCTCAAATATGTTGGTTCGTGGAGTGGAATGGAAAGCACCAAATTTTAAGCTAACACCTACCATCATAGAAACCTTAGATCTAAGTGGAGAAGAGTCTCAAATCCCTCCTATGGTACTATTGATTAATGATATATGTTCACATTTCAAATGTGCTATACTTGAGATATAGGAACACTAGAAATGGATGAATGTTTAAAGGAGTTATACATTGATGGTGTGTTGAAACCCGAGCATCAACATCTCGAGGAAAAAGGTTTAATGCATATTCCTCACATGCCATGAGACTTCCAAGTGAAATGGATAAATTTTATCCTCATTCATGTGCATAATAGTCAATTATGGTTGGAACAACCAATTTTAATAATGAAGAAAATGATCCATAGGATCTTTGGTCTTCCAATGTTGGCAAAAGCTAAAATGACCAAAACCCTAGGTTGGGTTGAACTGGAAAAGAAAACCCTAGCTAAGTGGGATGGAAAAGGAATGAAGATAAGTAGTGTAACTGACATGGAATTGAAGTTTGGCATATCATTTCCCACAAAATCTACAGTTCAAGCATATTGAATAGTGTGTCTTGCGAAGTAGTTGATTTGGCTTACAAGATAGTCAAGAACAACCTATCTCTTGACCTTGTCGAGTTGTTGTTGAATCAGGTCAACAAGAACATGGAGAGCATTAGGACATCAAAGAAAAATCCATGTAATTTTTGCTCACTTTTAACGTGTTTATTCTTCTATATTTAGAAATTCTTTCCATCAAAAGGTGTTATTGTTTGGAGGAAAGATGTGCCAATACTCTATCAAATTAATAAATACATTGCTAAAATGGAAGAAAATTATACTAGTATCATGAATAATTATTTTGATGCATTCAAGGAGAAAATGAATAACAAATTCCAAATCCCCAAGAAACTAGTAGAGGATTATAAAGATGATGTTTTTTTTATGGTAGATAGTGACAAGGTATACATTCAGGCAGTTAGGCCTAGAATTGTGTGGGTAAAACCTCTTGGATATGAGGTTAATATTGATGAAACAAAGGATATAATTGAGGCATTAATAAATGAGTTGGTTGATCCAAAGGTAGCCTATTTTGGCACATATGATGAGGCTAAGGCCAGGATAGAACTAGAGATTAAGCTCCCTTAGGCAGTTAATAAAGGCAAGAAGAGGATTGCCTAGGTGAAAACAAGTTCCACTCTTCTATTAACTGAGGGAAAAGGTGAGGATGAAGAGGTGGAGGATGAAGAAAAATCAAAGGAGGAAAAGTCGCTAAAGAAGAAGGTTAAGGTAATCATTACCAAACCTGCTAAGCCATCCACTGCAATGTTCACCAGAAGATCCTCTAGGAAGAAATTAGACAAGGAAGGAGGAGACATAATATTCAGAAAACCTCCACGCACCTTCCAAGATAGATTGAAAGATTCAGAGTTAGGGGCTGGCATAACCAATTTCAAGGCTCTGAAATATGAGATCAAGACTGAAGAAGAGCAAAAGCATATTAAAGATTTGGTGATAGACAAAATGGGTAAGTTGAAATACTCACCAAATTAGCTTGCACTTTAGATTTCGAGTGTTTTAATGGATAAGATCAAGCCAAGATGGGAATTTGCTAAGAAAATTGCTAAAGACATGTATGAGAAAACCCTAAGGCAGCTTATGCCAAGCCTAACTGATAAGGAGGTGAAAGAATCTTTGAAGAAAAATAACTTTAAGATTCAACACTTGTTTGGTATTGATGAAGGATATTGAGCATGTGGTGAAGAATGCCACAAACACATGGAAGAATATATATCTTCTTCACAAATTGAGTGATTTTTTTGTAAGTGTCAATGATAAAGATGATGATGATAATTAGGAAGAAAAAGATGATGAGAAAGATGATGAATATGTAACTCATTTTGATAATATTGATGATGAAGAGGAATAGGAGCAATAGCTACCGAGGAAGATACACAAGATGTTGAGGAAACCAACCCAGTTAAGATTCCTGCAATAGTTATAGCTTCACTTCCTCATTCTCCAAGCAAAGCATTGATAACATCAAGTACGAAGACAACCTCAATAGGATTTGTTGTGACCTCCACTACAAGCACAAACATCCAATCAATCTTTGCACCAGTCCAACTCAGCACAACATTGACAGAAGAATCAAACACTTCATCTACCAAGTTGCAAACTCTTCCCTCTTCAATAGTCTTGGACACAACAATTTTGGATACATCAATTTTGGATACTTCAGGTATTTGTACTACTAGTTCAATGAGTGTAGTATCAATTTTTGCAGTAAATCCTACAATTTCAACTATTGTTTCCATTCCTAGTACACATGCAATAAGTGCAAGGACAATTGAGACCAAGCCTCAACCAAGCACAAAATTTTTGAGTAAAGGAAAAGAAAAGGAGGAGGATGTAGATCTTGATGAGGAAATTGTAATTCCAAATTGGGATATTTCCAAACTCAATCCAAATCAAATGAAGACCTTTAGAGAATTACTTCAAAAGAAAGCTAAGCAGCAAAGGCTTAGAGAAGAAAGAGATAAGGAATTTAAAATCATTGAGGATGCAAAGAATATTTTGGCAAAGGCTCTAGGTATAGAGGTTGATTCTTCTCAACCAATTTTGTATCAGTTGATAGAGGCAGTCCAGAAATACAGTGAAGATTTGGATGGACGGGACAAATTGTTATTGAAAGTAGAGAAAAAGTTTGAAAATAAAGTTTTGGAACTTATTGCTAAACGAAATTTTTGTTCACCAAGTAGAAATCTCTACTATTTTGGGCTCTTTGGAAACCTCTTGTACTAATGTAACTTTACTTTTTGGTAAATTGTGTGATATTTCAATTTTTACTAAGGAAATAAAGGACAATTTGTCCAAGATTGATGAGGGTCTTAAGGCAAGTGCACAACAATTGCAGCTTGAACCGAGCTTAAGCTCTGCTAATTTCAATAAGATCAGGTTTTTGTTAAACATATAGGAAGAATTACTCAGAGAAGAGGCAAGAATCAGATCTACATTGGTAGATATCTAGAATATGATTCTCTCTAACATGGATGCACTGCAGAAGTATATTGCACATTCAAAAACCCTCATCCATGACAATAATTTCTCTATTGTAGACCACATTATTGAATTGTCAGTAGAAGTGCAAATTGCACTGCACACATGCAAGGTCTTGCAAGAGAACTGCAACAAGACTTTGACGCTCATACTGAAGTTACATTTAGATTGCTTGTCTCATTTTGGCATTAATATGTAAATATATAGAATAAATATTTTGCATTAATGTCAAAAAGGGGGAGAAAGATGTAAAAAGTTAAGGGGGAGAAGATGTAAAAAAATGTTGTAAAGAAAATAAAGAAAATGGGGGAGAAAGATGTAAGAAGATTGAATAAGGAGAAAATTGAAAGAGAGTATACAACAAGTATATATTGTATATAGAGATGTATAGTATACTATATATTATACTATGGAGGAGCATTACCATGTGTGGAAATATATCTCTTGCAAAACCAATTTTGAAAAAATCTCAAAAACATATACTCTACCGAGTTGGAATCATAAGGTAATGGATAAAGGTATTCGAGAACTTTTTGAATTCAGTTTTGATTGATAAGTATTTTTGTCACTAATACCAAAGGGGGAGATTGTTGTCATAATAGTCAAGTTTTTTATTAATGACATACACTTATTCAGATTGTAAGTATCTACCAAGCTTATTGTACAGTTAACAGTGTTAACCAAGCATTTCAATTGTTATCGAGTTCTACAGTTGCTACTGAGTCCTTTGGAAAAAATTCAGTATGTGTTGAGTAGTTATCACTATTGTGAAGACCATCAGTGTGAACATAACATCTTAGTATATGCTGAGTTTAACAATGCAAACCGAGTTGTGAAGTGCTTACTGAGTTCACAAATGATGTAATGTGAGTCCAATGTTAATTGAGCTACTCAGTGTTAACTAAGTGATTCAATTTATATTGAGCGCATAGTGGAAGCATTGACTGAGCCAAGCAGTGTGAATCAAGTGATTCAATTTATATGCCTAGTTTCACAGTATTCACCAATTCAGTAGTACAAACCGAGTTCAAGACTACTTGGAACTGATCAGTATGGATTGATCTTCTATGTCTACCGAGTACATGACAATGTCGAGCATTGATAGTGGATGCTGAGTATTAGAACCTCACCGAGTCAGTCTTCAGGACCTGAGTATCTACACTTTGGCTAATTTTGCAATATTTGTGTAAACTGGTATTGTGGCTGACTTTGTAATTGTATAATTGGATTGATATATTTAATGCATCGTATAACATCCAAAGTGAGTATAAATATTGAAGATAAGGCATGTAACAATTAGAGGAGCATAAGAGTGAATTACAAAGGCTACAATAGTATAAGGAGAAACAAAGATATACCTATCACAATAAGGTGATTTGTACACACAAAGGAATCTTACTCAGCAAACCAAATTATAGATCAGAGATCAGCTAGTGCTTCATCCTAACAGGTGGATCAGTCAAATCCTTTAACAAGGTAGACCTAATAGTCTTATGTAAATCTCTTTATCGAGTGTATACTTTATTGTATGTTTGTAAATCCTTTAACAAGGTGAACCTAGCAGTCCTTATTGCTCCTAACAAGGAAAATCGTTAGAAGTGATCAATGTAAGCCTTAACAGGCCAACTTTATACTGCAGTACTAAAGCTTTTGGGTATATATCCTCACCCTAGTTTTACTTTCTATTTGGAAGGTTTCTAGGTCACCAAATCTTGTGTTAAAGTGTTATGTATGCTTTCATGTTTTCAGTTTCTCATGCATGCAATTAGATTAGAATTCAAAAAAAGGATTAATTGCTAATTGGGATAAAAGTTCTAAGAGTTACTGATTCACTACTCCCCTCTTAGTAACTTAGCCTCTCTTAACATTTCTAACATAAAATATCCCTAACCCTAACCCTAAACCAAATTTAATCCATCCTTAAAACTAAATTGATCCCTCTTACTAACTTTAAGTCAAATTAAACATTATCACTAAACTAATGATCAATGGCCCAAGTTTCTTTCATATTTTTGGCAATAAGTTTCTAAGGGTCCTTGCGAAATGGAAATAGTCAATGGGTCAACTTTATGGGTGTGTGCAGGTGGGTTAATACTTCAAGTTATCCCATCTTGACAATTTTTTGACAGCAACACGATTTGATTGTGTGGCCACAAACCATTTCTAGAGCTTGTTACTTCCCCTAATGTCATGAATATGGTATACCTTAGTTGCAGTTGCAACATAATTACCCAAGCAACCAAGAGGTTTATTTTACTCCAAATTACCATGTCATATTAGGTTGTGAGCATGTTCAATATGCCCCAATCTGATACATCCAAGCCCAGGATTACCAAGCTTATCTCTAGGAGTAGTAAGAGAAGTACCATCAAGATCTCTTTGACTCCCCATAGTGGGAGGCATTGCATAAGAAATGTTCAGATGACTTCACAGAAAATAATTCTATAGCAAATCAAGAGATGATTCTTAAGCTTGCTCAAGTGCAAGCATCTGAGGCACACGAGCATCCTAGACACAAATTCAATAGCTTTAGATGTAGAAATCCTTCCCCTTTATAGGTTATTATACATGAGATGATGCTAATGGGGAAGGAAGCAGTGGTGCAACATGTCAAGGAGGAAGAACACATACTACAAACCATACATTAAATACTATTATTGAGCTAGTAGGGTACAAGTGTTGCAGAGCACAACAACATGGTCAAAGTTGATCACTTAGACCCAACACCAACAAGAGGATACCCCATAAGACATCTAGCTTTACCAAAAATCAGTATGTCTCCCCCAATCATGCTTGATTTATGAAGTTACAAGTGCGATAACATGTCATTCTTTGTTGTTGACTCCATGCCCAATTGATTGCTTAAGGGCACTAGACTTATGCTTAGCAAACAATAATATCCTTTGAGTCACCAAAAATTTTGGCTATTTTTTCCTAGAATCATTCCATTGCGGATAACCAATTTGAGAAAAATTCAATGGGCTAAAATCTATCATAGTGGGTTAACATATAAATTCTATGGATAACCTTTGCATAAAGCCTAGTTTGCTATTTTGTAGGGTTCACTCTCTGCCCCTTGCAAAATGGGAAAAATAGCTTTCTAGGGGTCCTTACAAAATGGTCATAGTCAATGATTAATCTTTACAAGTGTCGAGTTGAATATGCTCTCAAAATCTAAGTGTAGGTAAATTTAGTTGTATGATATAATTCTCTTATGAAACTAAGTTGGAATTAGTATTTTAGGGAAACATTTAAAAATTTCCCAAATATGTGTACATTGTAATTCTACAACACTTTTTAATGCAATGAAAGAATTCATGGTAAGCAATAAAATTCAATGTGGATGGAAGTGTTGATTATCAGCCACATAGCTACATTGTCTACATTTCAAAAATAATTTAATGTCAATGGCATTTTTCCTACTAAAGATTTAGATTAATAGAGAAGTCCATGTGAAGTATCATCAAATAGAATACGGAACTGAATGAACCATATAATATTGTGCCAATACACATACCAAAACTACCAAAAATCTCTACAAAAATGACTATCCACCTAAGCATAAAGGTCCATATGCATAGTCCCTCCCCACATGTAGAAGGTATTTCTTGATGACTTCAATAATATAGTCTTGAACATTCATGCAATGTGGGTTTTCAAACCAACCCATGGAAGAATCATCAAATACAACAAAGTCTATATATTATTCCCCCTGACTAATTGAGGTTCTGAGATGGTAGTTTCTTGGCTACAAATTCATTGGTCTAGATAATCAACTAATACAGTAAATTTTTGACAATTCCTGCTAGACAAGGACATGGTCATAGATAAAAAGACATTGCAATATTCTACAACACAATCTGATAAAATATAGATATCCAATAGTGACAAAAAACAAAATAGAAGCATGAAGGCAAACATGACACCAAACCATAATGTGCTATTTATGAATCATTTGTTGACAACAAAATGTTAGAGCTTTAAATTCTTGATAAAAAACACACCTTGACTTTAAGAAACATTTGAGTTCAAACCCCTAGTGATAAACTAGTAAAACCCCCACTATCAAAAAGATCCATTTATCCTGATACAAAAAATGATATGCTACAGGGGTAAAACCCCAATGTGTTGTTAATGAAACATTCATTCACAGAGAAATGTTCAATCTTGACACCATATTAAAACTTGATACCTTGGTTTTAAGGAAACTTTAGAGTTTGAAACCCTAGATATGAATATCGACAACTACAAAACCCTTCTCTCTAAAGGGGACCTATTTGATCTTTCAAAAACATGACATGGTACATGAACAACAAGAAAACATGACATCAAAAAAATACACTTTTCATGAAACCTTTTTTCATAGAGAAATGTTGGACCTATAGAATTTTTAGTATAGATATATGATCCTTCTGTGTTGAACCTTATGCATGTGTTCTTATGGCCCTACCATCTATAGTGACCCTGAATTGCTACTAGCAAAGAGGACTCAGGCCAAATGCCATAGAATGGTATGAACTAGTACAAGCGATAAGGATACCAAATTTCCTCTATTTTGTAGCCAAAGAAACTATGGAACTTGTCAACACATCCTTAGTTTAGAACCAAAAAGATTAGAGAACTAATCTGGCAATCTGATTCGAAAATAGGGGTATGAATAGTAGAAGGTTTTTGCAATAGCATTTTCCTCTATGAATCAAGATTTGAACTATTCTCAAATTTCCCCTTGAACTACTACAAGATTTTCCACCTATTTGTTTTGCTCTCCAGGAGCACCCTAGATGCCAAATGCCTCAAAGTAATCAATGGAGTCTCTTATTCTATGTTTATAAGACTTGAGAAGATTCTTCTTTTCTATACTTTGAGCTCTATTTTGGTTCATGGACATCTCACTATCTTCAAATACCTATAGAAAATTGACTTATTTTTTTGGTGCTACTAGGAATCATTGAATGACAACCAAATAGTATAAGAGAACAAAAATTTGAAAGAAAAATAGCAGTTTTCATTGTTGAGAGAAACCAACATTACACCTACACCAATACCTTTCTTGCTCCTTGAACCATCACAGTTAACCTCATTTTTTACTTTGTTGTTTTTTTAGATATTCAACCTAGAATGTGTTTCTATATGTTTGTCTTTTTCATTTTATCCATTTCTCTTTTAGTATTCACAGAAAAAAATTTCATCATATTTATTTTGTGTACGTCATCACCAACTAAAAACAAGTGATAATGTATCTCCTTATTTTTATGAATAACTATTTTAGTTTATAATCCACCAAAAATGATTCTAATATTGCATTCCATACATGCCGGGTGTTGATTTCCTTCCTATTCTCACTTTTCCAATAGATAAATAATCTTCACCCTTTAATTAACATACTCCAACTTTTGTATAACATCCAAATTTGTTGCACTAGCTCTAGCTACATTCACAACTATATGTTTGACCAAGTCTATATTTTTCTGACATAATTGTAGAAAAGACAAATTTTATGCAATGTTTGATGTTGAACTTTGAAATGATCAAAAACTTCTCTAATGTCATACTCAAATCCAAGATCAACTAACCTATTAGCCTTATCTAGAGTTAAGTACCTACAACATAGACAAATCCAAATAATTCAATCTATGTTCAATAAAGATAAATCCATATAATTCAATCTCTATTCATTATGAGGCTAAATTTCTAAAAAAATACCATACTAGTTAAAAGTAAACTATACCAATCTAAAATTCATATCATGAAACTCAAGACTACAACCAAAATCCATTAAAATGTTAGAACTTTCAATATGACTTAATTTTGGTAAGGTGTATCCATCACTTAAACTTGTTCAAAAATGGATTGATCGTCCCCCCCCCCAAAAAAGCATTTGCAATATTACAGATTTTCATCTAATTCTCATCCACCTTGCATTCTTAGAACAACTTGCACAAGGCAGTTCCATTGAAAGTTCATGGTTGATATGGTTGAGTATACTAGGCAATTGAAAAATGTAGTTGGGGTCTCTAAAGTACTCTCATGTCTCAACTACTGTCATAAGATGCAAATAAACAGGCTCGAATGTCACTTCTATTTTAATTAGAAGCACAACGTTGAATAACAATTTTATAACAGCTAGTAACATTGACCAACATGTGGAGCACTTTCTTTGTTGCCATTTTTAAAAGATAATGCAAGTTGTGAAAGCATCGATAAACCACATGCATAGGTGAAAAAGCTTGGCAAGTTTTTAAAAAAGTGCAATTGCCAATTGCCCATGCTCTTTTGAAAACCCCAAACTTTTAAATTGGGGCCATAATGGAGTCAGATTTCATGAAGAAATGGAGTAGATTACATGGCTATGCATACATGAGTTTATATATTTCATTTACATTTTTAAAAAGTAAATAAATTATCTTTAAAATAATTATGTCAGATTGAATTTGTATTGCCTTGTTAACTTGTGTCGTTCCAATTCTATATTGTTTTTATTGAACAATTGAAAGTTATTTTGTTAATTTTTTTAATTAATGATTTCCTAATAATCTAAGGAGCATGTTCATTCAATGTGATTCATTTAACATTTGACAAAAAAAGTATTAACATATTATTTGATTATTAATTTTTTAATATAATTAAATTATTTTGAAAAACAAAAATAATTTGATTTTTTTTTTTTTAAGTTTTTAAAATTTTATAAGATTTTTTTAATTAGTCACTATTTATAAACTATATATTTGAAGATAATAAATTTTTATTTTAGAATTAAAGTGTCTTTTAAAATTCTCTTAGAAGTTTCATTATTATTTATTGAAATATTAATTAAATTTGTAATAAAAAGATAAATATGTTTTATTGGAAACATTGATAAAATATGCATTAGTAAGTAAATGCAACACTTTTATTACATGAAAAACTAATACTCCATGAAAGTAATCGTAGTTAGGGGAAGAGACGTAGTAGCAACTTGTGACCCAATGACTAATACAATATTGTTACAGACCCCCCTAATTACTGCTTCTAGAAAGCCCCTCAAAATGATAACAAATGTACTAATAACTGATAGCACATGTAGTGATAGTTGATCCCACATGTACTAATAACCGATCATCGATGTCTTCTTTGGATACACAAAATCAACATATTCTAGTTAACATGTTTAAAATAAAGCAAACATCTAAGTTCTTAAGTAAATTTTATACAATGGTTGTCACAAATTAAAAGTTCTCCATGACATTTGCATTACATTTCATGTTCACAGTTAAATATACAACTTGAAGTAACTCTAACCTAAAAATCTCCACACTAAAGGCGAGAACTTTGGCGCTTGAGGCCCTTGCTATGAAAACAACAACAATGACCCAGAAAATATAAGATTAAAACCTTTTCCTTGGATCACATCATTTCTTCCAAATAGCTAAGTCATCCAAAGATCTAGATGCATCACAGATACAATTTGGACAAGAGGAATTTACCACTCCATTAGGAGTTCAAAGATAGGTGGAATCTTGTGAAGTCTCTAGATATAATCATTTTTCTAATTTTAGCAGCAATTAACATTGCATTATAAAGAAGAGATGCATTAATATTGATTAGACATTCATTTGTGAGGTGGAAGATAAAAATGTTTTTTTTGAAAAGTTAATCCACTTGTCACAAATGTGGAATAGGTAAAGTTGTAATTAATGCATTCATTAATGCATGATAGACTTGTCAGAAAATATTTGTATTTTCTTACAAATGACAAAAATAAATATCAATGTAAAACTTGAAAAGTTAATTCACTTGTCACAAATGTGGAAAAGATAAAGTTGTAATTAATGCATGATAAACTTGTTAGAAAATATTTGTATTTTTGTTGGAGAAAATTGAATTTTCTTCCTACCAAAAACAGTATGGTCCTATAGAATGATTGAAAAATATTATTTAGAAAAATAATGAAAAATTAGAAAAAGATATAAACATTTGAAGTTTCATTTAATCTTTTAGATCCTATGAATTGATTGGTCAATTAAATTGAAAAATTGAATTGAATGATTCCAATACTTTCCTGCCAAAGGTAGGAACTAATAACATTAACATTGCACTAAAAATAACATAAATTACTTGTCCAGTGGTAAGGATAGATAGATCCATTAAAAAATAAACAGATGTCGAAAAGTGCTCCTCCTCAACCTAAACAAAAGTCTAAGGTAGTGATGGCGAAAAAAATCACTGCTAATGGTAGAGTCTCTAATTAACCTAACAAAAATCTTCATGTTCATGCAAGATGTTTATGGCTCCAAGTCTGCCACTGTCGACGATCACCTTATCAAAACCCTAAAAAATATTTTCCTTTTCCTCTTGTCACAACCCATCCCTCCATAAGCCAAATAAATTGGAACTACATTGCCACCTGGATCATTGCCAGAACTTTTATCCTTCTTAAAACTAATTGAAAGAAAACTATTCTTGTCGAATAATTGAATTAGTTACAAGTTAATTTAATAGCCTTGCATCTTTACTAATACCCCAACTCTTTATTCACTCTTTTTGTCATAATCTATGAATGACCTCAATTATTAATGTTGACATGCATTTTTAAGTCTTGGGGGGAAAGGACGATACCTAATTTGGATGAGGACCAACTCTATGAAGATAGCACAAGACTGGATAGTTATGCATATAAGGAAATAGAAAGTAGAAAGCAATTATGGCAAGCACCTTGTGCAACATACAAGAGTAACATGAGTTTTGGGCGTTTGATAGGTCCTGAGCATTTGAGTGTGAGGCCAAGGTCCACTGCCTTTAACAATATGAGAATCCTCCCTTGCAATGTCCATGCTTAACAACATAATAATAGAGATGAAGGGGGAACAAGCATGGCCTTATGCATTAGAAGGTATCTTCCCACATGGGAAGGATTCTGCATGCACGATTGATGGAGGGGGAAAGAAAAATAGAAACAAAAATTGTCTAGTGTGACGGTAGGGGGAGGTATTCACATTGGAAAATCTTGGAAGATGGGTAGTTTGGGGAGTGTGAAAGAAGCTCAACTTGGAAGGGAAGTAGGCAGATAGTCAGTCTCCATTGGCATTCCATTCTCTTCCAAGGTCCCCCTTTTTTGTATTACATATGACACATTATCTTCTTTAGTGTTTGAATATATGTTGTAAATAGTGTGTGAATACTACCCTAGAATGGGCCATTAGACATAACTTATCTTTTAAAAATGATTGTTTGATTACAAGGATGAATATGCTCCTTTGATGAAATACACTCTTAGTCATACTCCACTACTCCATATGAGTGTAATTGTGAAATAAGACTTATAATTCTTGCATAAATTAACTATTCTTGAATCAATTTTAAACTGTTTATGTACAATTAGGAGGCACAATAATGAGACGAACCTAGCTCATCCCAAAAAAATACTTGGCTTGTCCCTATCTTCCATCTTACCTCAAGTGTGGTCAATGTGGCTATTTGAAGTTATTGCTAGGAAATGATTCCAACCTTCACTTGAAGCATTTAGTGTTCCTTAGACCAAATGGTATCACACTAGTGATTGTGTAAATCTATGACATTCTTGCTTGGGTTACTATCTTTCCTTGTCCATAATGTTTTGAATTTTGGAACTCCACCGAAACCCTAAACACTATCTTTTTATATGATTCTTGATTAAATGTATTGTAGTGTTTCTCTTTTCAACTCAACACTATCTTTTTATATGATTATTGATGAAATGTATTGTAGTGTTTCTCTTTTCACTTATTATTGCTTCAAGCACAATTTAAGATTAATTTTTCAATGTGAGGCTACATAGACCTTGCTAAACCTTAAGCAACTAACATGTAATAATTACTAGAAATGTGTTTGCCATTCCTTTCAACTCTATTTGATAGTCACTAAATTCCATGTTTGAAACACCATGGATGGGTTTCATTAGGGGTTTAGACTAGGGACTAGGGGTTAAGAAAATTTTGAACATAACATCATAAGATAAATTGAACCCTTATAATATAAGAGATGTTGAATAGGTAAAATGGTAGCCATCAAATTCCTTACATCATTCATTGGCTATGCTTCATCTAAGTGCCAATAATTCAATGACAATAATAATGGTTACTTAAGCATTCAAGATTTATATATGAGACAGAGTAAGACTTAATGTAAGTCATCTCCCTTAGTGAAATTGTCTTGTTGGACAACTAATGTGTTCTTGATTAGCATTGTAAATGATAGTCAATTTGAAATGGAAAGATAACCAACTTTTCTTCTCAGTTTTTACTTTTTAATCTTATCACATCTTCTAATATAAACGTAGTATTGATTGCTATTGAGATGGTTAATTAATGTAATAAATGATTCTATATAATTCACTTATAAAATGTTTCAACCTTCTTAATATTGTCTTACAATGCACATTGATATTGAATCCCTGTGTATGAGATGACTTAGATAGTACATGGTTAGTGCAATCATACTCTTTTTGGTTGTTGAATTTCTTATCTAATCAGGAGAAATAAAGGAGATCACTTCTTCATTTGTTTTGAAATTCAAACCTGATAGATTGAAATTACTTCTTTAAACCTTCTTATTGCCTCATTTATGTTACAAATTATCAAATGTAGACTTCTTAGTTGATATTGTTTTCATGCATTCTACTTATCATATGGGTTGGATATATGATTCAATGATGATTTGTTTTAATGTGTATTTTGATAATGTCATATACTGATTGAGTGGTAGCTCTACATGGCATGTTTGATAATGCAACATTATGAATTACTTATGATGTTTATCTTACATGTTTCACATAATATATGATGGTTATGATGTGATTTTAAAATAAGGATCAAATTTATTTGATAATGATAAGTTGGATACCAACCTAATTATGTAATTTTGTGCGTCTGAGTGGTTGTGAATGGTTTTAGAACATGATTTCTTTTAACCACATGATTCCATTATCACCCTTGGTTTTTCTTGTTTAGACTTCCTCAATGTCAGGTTAGGCATCTTCATGTCAAGAAAGATTCCAAGGAATTTTAACAACTTCATGGTAGGGTGGTAAAACACTCCTACAATATTCTCCCCATTATGTTTCTTGGATGGGTTCTAGAGCTCCTTTCAGCTTGGTTGTCTTGTTCAGACCATTTTGGTGTTCTAGTGTTTGGTTTATCATTTTTTCATACATTACATTTAAAAATATTGACAAGTGTTATTTTTAAATTTAGATTTGTTGTCATTGTTTCTCTTTTAATTAATGAAATTTTAAATTGTTTACTTCTCAATGACCTTGACCAAGGAAGACTTTCCTCATTTCATTGAGGTTGTTGATGTGTTATTGGTTTTGTAGGATCAGTCCTACATATGGTATCATAGCTCTTGGTTCTACATTGGGGACTTGAGTTCAATATGGTAGTCACACAATTGTAAGTCAACTAGCTTAATCTATTTTGTATGAGTTGATGACATGGGTCACATGTTTTGTTATCGACATGGGTCACATGTTGTGTCTCCCAATAATGTTTACTGTTGACATGAAAGGATAGGATGCTCCTTGCATATGTCATGATTTTGGGTTGACCTTACATTCCTTTAAAGATTGTCAAAATGGATTCTTTTTTGAAATGATTAGTAAACTACACACCTTAGATGGTTATGATTATATTTTGTCTGAAAATAATATACATACTGTTGTATTATACTTGAAAATTAAATACTTATTTCTTTGCATGTGTGATGCAAGAAGGATGTGAATTTCTATTTTCTATTGAGGTAAGGAATTGATGGTTTACTTTTGCACTAGGCTATCAGTGCCCATAAGATTATAGACTCAGCTTGTGATAGGGATGAAAATATATCTATGTTGTGTAAGTGACACACACTGCATATGTGGTGTAATAAAATTGATACTAGATTCATGAGATTCTTGGAATAATCTAACATGATATGAAGGAAGAATAAGGAATTTTGTTTATGAACTTATTACATGTTGCATTTTACATTTAGTAATGCATGAGATTGAAAAAGAAAAGATGTAATTAATAATATGTAATGCATGTGATGCACAATTCCTGAAGTTTGGTCATGTTCTTAATGCACCTTGGATGCAAGGTGTCATGTAGAATCTACTCCCTCTTGGTGAATAGTGAGATTCATTATGTTCTATGTGAATTGGTTTCCATTTTATTTAATGATCTTTCAGTTTTTATGAACTTTAAAATGATTAAGGAGCTTGATAAATTTATACGTTCCTTGTGATCACCTAGCTACCTATTTTTCTCAATGATCTATCTTCTATGAATGGTGCTCACTTTTATTTTATTGGTTTTGTGTCTCCTTTTGGACTTCAATTTGAGAATTGTGAATCTTGATTTCAAGATTTCATTGATCTTGAGATGGCCAGGGTGTGTGTATTTTTATGATGTCAGTCATGTGATTTGAAAGTGATGTCATCTATCATGTTTAGTGTGGAACATTGATAGAATGGTTAAAGGAGTAGATTGTGAAGAACATGTCATTCTTCCTCTTGCATTAATTTTTTGTCATTTTATGTATGAGATTTGGAAATCTTACCTTCCATTGTGGGTGTAATGTGACTATTGGCGAAGGATAGAAATGGATAAAATAAGTTTTGTTTCTTTCTCTTTGCCAACTCTGGTCAAAAATGGATATAGTGTGTTTCATTACTTTCTATCAGTTAAATATGGATCAAAGTGCTTTGGCCAAAGCCATTTATTTTATTGCATATGTGTAGATATGTTGTTACCTTTGTTCATTCCCACATTCTATGATTGGGCTACTTAGACATATGTGGAAAGTAGTATGTTTCATGGCTGCACCAAATGCCTCCTCATTTTCTTTATTGTATGGGCATTACAAGGTTTAGAATTGTATGTGTTATGCACGATCCCAAGGATCAACCATAGTTTATGTGATGATTGAATGAAAAGAAGGTTATACAACACAATTTGTACTTATATGTTGGTTAAGCACACTTACATAAATGAAATTATGAATGTGTATAAATGTTAAGATGTAACATTTGTTGATTTAGAATTTCTTTGAAATATTATGGTGATGATATGGGTCTAAGGGCCTAGGTCACAAAAATGAGAAAAGTGGGTTTACAATTTTTACAAGTAATTGATGAGCATACTTAGATGATTTACTTGATTGTGTGGATCACATGATAGATGGTATTGTACTTGTATGATATACTTATTGTTCAATATCTGACATGAAAGTCAACATTTTTTATGATGCTCATTGAGGTATGACACTTTAGATTATACTTGATGTAAACATCTGATCGATTGAAGTTTGACATGTATGTCAACTTCTTGGGTACATTCATTTTTGGCATAATCATGTGATGACATATTATATTCGATAGTTTGGTCAATAATTAGCTTATGAATGTAATTATTATTGTACCTATTGTTTTGACATGTAGGATAAGATAAATTTATTAATGTCCAACAAGAGACCAACGAGGGTCTAAGGGACTGGAAACAATACAAAGGGCAAACGTCAATAGAGGGAACACCAAATGGTGTCCGCAAAAAGAATGTGAAAGAAAAACAACAAAAGCACCAAGAAAAAGGACAGCCATAATGAAGTGACATTATTAATTGGAAGATATTTTATTTACTTGTTGATTCGACTGTGTAGTCAACTTTTGATTTTGACTTGACTTGACTTGAATTTTTTGCCTATGTGGCAAGTGTATGGAAATGTGGTCTTCCTTTGAGAATGCAAATGGGTATGTATATATCCAAGTTCTTTTATCTAATTATGAGAATATATTGCATTGGTGCTATGTATACGTCATGATCCACCTTGTACAACTCCTAATTTATAGAAAGTTATCGACGCATGTTAGTTAGTCAACATGGTCGATGAATGTTGATTGACAATTTGGTCATTTTGGGTTATTTGTTAGACTCCTAGTTGATATGTTGTTCAACATAGGCTTAGTCATTCTATGTTCGACTTATACTTTTGGTCAATGTTGGTTTGACACAAATGATGTGTCTTTTTTATCATCCATTTACTTATCATATTGGTTAGATACATGCCACTAATTTTGAGCCAGATATTGCATTATGATGTAATCACATTGGATGCAAGCATTTGTATGCATAATGATGATTAAATGTAAATGAGTACATTGAAGATGTTATATGTGGATATTGGTATATTTCATGATAATTCAAATGGTGATAAAATAGATGTAATGTGATTACATTGCCAGATTATGTTTCATGGACACTAAGGGAGCTCAACTTGGAAGGGAAGTAGGCAACTAGTCAATCTTTGTTGGCATTCCATTCTATTCATAGTTGCCCTCTTTTGTATTACCTATGCTACATTATCTTCTTTTGTGTTTGAATATATGTTGTGAGTAATTAGATATTTTCTAATTAACTCTAATTTTCTTAAGCTAAACTTTAGGCATCTAAGAATTAATTCTTTAATTAATTATTATGATGCACCCTAGGTCAGACCTTTTTCAAGTTTCGATCTCCTTTATAAGGGTGATCTCTCTTTGTAATTAACCAATTCACTTTTGATATAGCAATTTCTCTTTTTGCTTATCAATAATGTCTCATCAATGGATCTAGCAATTTCAGTCTCCATAGCCTTTTTCTTCTCTCTTATGTGACAAGTGTTTGCATGCAGATGATTCTTGGGAGTTGTGGGGTCAATCTTTCATCAACTTCAACATGGTATCAGAGCCTTACTGTACATGCACTACTCTGATTAAAATGTCATAAGGGGTTGATGTTTTGCCTTTGTTTGCCATCTTCCTTTGTCCAATGAGTGTGCCTTTCGTGACATTAGCCTCATGACATGTCTCAGATTGATCACCTCAGTACGTACATATGTACTCTTTTGTGCATCTTGATCACAGTTCCTTGACTTGCACTTCTTTTGGCTCACTTTTCCAGTTCCTTGTCACCTCACCCTTGTTTGCATTAGGGGTAGTTATTATGTTGTTTCTCATGCTTCTTTGGTTCAATGGAGTGAGCTATGTATTAAACTTGTGTTTCTATGTACTAGGTGGATGCAGTGGCTAGGTACTTATGCATTTTGATGAGATGGATCATTTACCATATAGACACTCTTCTTTTCATTCCTAATTTGGATGCATCCTTCCATGTTCAATTAATCAACTCTTCAGGCTTTGGTGTTTCATGTCATTTGTATCTTCAAGTTCAATTGTTTGCCTTTGTGTGCCTGCTAATTCGGTGCAGATTATAGTCTTTTCTACCTAGTCAAGTTCTATTTTATTGAAGGTTCTTCAGATCAATAGTTACTTTTGACAAAGCTTTGTAGCTTCTACAAGCTTTAGTGGTGTTCTACATGATCATCTTTTGTTCCTATTTTCTGGAACATTCCCCATTTTGGAGGCTTCTTCAGTTCTTCACTAGTTCTTTCAGCCTATTTTCCATCTCTTTTTGGAGTAGGGTTTTTCCCATGTGGTTTTCTCTATTTTTTCTCTTTGCAAAGATTTGGTTGTGCTTGGGTACCTCATCAAACTTTGTTTTTCAGGACCCAAATCTACTTTCTGTAGTAGTTTCTAGGTTTTTAGCTACTCCCTAGGTTTATCTCAAAGAGAGGGAGGAGGGGGGGGGGGGGCGGGTGTTAGAGTAATTAGATATTTCCTAATTAACTCTAATTTTTTTAAGCTAAACTTTAGGCATCTAATAATTAATTTTTTTATTAATTATTATGATGCAACCTAGGTTAGACCCTTTTCAGGTTTCAATCTCATTTATAAAGATGATCTCTCTTTGTAATTAACCAAATCACTTTTGATATAGCAATTTCACTTTTCCCTCATCAAGAATGTCTCATCTATGGATCTGGCTATTTCAACCTCCATAGCCTTTTGCTTATCTCTTATGCGGCAGGTTTTTGCATGCAGATGATTCTTGGGAGCTGTGGGCTTGATCTTTCATCAACTTCAATAGTAAATAGTGTGCAAATACTACCCTAGAATGGGTCATTTATATGAAACTTATCTTTTTTAAATGATTGTTTGATTACAAGGATGAATATTCTTCTTTGATGGTATACTCTCTTAGTCGTACTCCGTTGCTATATATAAGTGTAACTATGAAGTCTTGCATAAATTATTTTTTCTTGAAATAATTTTAAATTGTTTATGTACACCTAGGAGGCACAATAATGAGACAAATTCCCCAATTATCATTTAATCAAATATTCTGAAACAAATGCCTAGCTCATCCCAAACAAATACTTAGCTCATCCCTATCTTCCATCACTACCTCAAGTGTGGTTAGTATGGCTATCTAAAGTTATTTCTAGGAAATGATTCTAACCTTCACTTGAAGCATTTAGCGTTCCTTAGACCAAATGGTTTCATGGTAGTGGTTGTGTAAATCTATGACATTCTTACTTGGGTTACTATCACCCCTCTTCTAGAATGTTTTGAATTTTGAAACTCCACTTAAATCTGAAACATTGATTATGAATTCAACACTATCATTTTCTATGACTCTCGGTGGAATGTATTGTAGTGTTTCACTTTTTATTTAATATTGTTCACAAGCACAGTTTAAGATTAAATTTTCACTGCGAGGTTACATAGACCTTTCTAAACCTTAAGCAACTAACATGTAACAATTACTTGAAATGCATTTGTCATTCCTTTTTACTCTATTTGATAGTGACTAACTTCCATGTTTGAAATGCCATGGATGAGTTTTAATAGGGGTTCAGACCATGGATTGGGTGTTAAGAAAATTCTGAACATGGCATGATTTCCTGAACTAAACCCTTATAATATAAGAGAGGGTGAATAGGTAAAATGGTAGCCATAAAATTCCTTGCATCATTCGTTGGTTATGCTTCCTTTGAATGCAATTATTCCAATGGTAGTAATTATGGTTACATAAGCATTTAGACTTCATATATGAGACTAAGTAAGACTTAATGTAAGTTGCCTTCCTTAGTGAAATCGTCTTGTTGGACAAATGATGTATTTTTTATTAGCATTGTAAATGAATTTCGGTTTGAAATTGGAAAGAGAACCAACTTTTCTTCTCCATTTTGACTTTTCAATCTTATTACATCTCCTAATATAAACATTGTACTGATTTCTATTGAGATAGCCAATTAATGTAATAAATGATGCTATACAATTCACTTAGAAAATGTTTCAACCTTCTTGAGATTGTATTACAATGCACAATGATATTGAATCCATGTGTATGAGATGAATTAGACTGTACATGGTTAGTGGAATCATACTCTCTTTGGTTGTTGAATTTCTTATTTGATTAAGAGAGATAAATGAGAATACTTCATGATTTGTTTTGAAATTCAAACCTTACTGAAGAAATTACTTCCTTAAACCTTCGTGTTGGCTCAGTAATGTTATAAGTAATGAGATGTAGACTTTTTAGTTGATATTGTTTTCATACATCCTACTTGTCATTTAGGTTGGATATATGATTAGATGATGATACGTTTTAATGTGTATTTTGATAATGTTTTATACTAATTGAGTGGTGGTTCTACATGCCATGTTTGAAAATTTCACATTATGAATTGCTTATGATGTTTATCTTACATATTTCACATGCATATATAATGGTTATGATGTGAATTCGAAATAAGGATAAAATTCTTTTGATTATGCCTAATTATGTAATTTTGTGAGTGTCTAAGTGGTTGTGAATGATTTTAGAACATTATTTCTTTTAACCACTTGATTCCATTACCACCATTGGTTTTACTTGTTTAGAGTTTCTCGATGTCAGGTTGGATATGTTTCTCGATGTCGGGTTGGATATCTTTCATACCAAGAAAGAATATGAGGAAGGTTAACAGCTTCGTGGTAGAGTGGTAAAACACTCCTACAATATTCTCGCTCTTATATTTCTTGGACAAGTTTTGGAGCTCCTTTCAGCTTCGTTGCCTTTTTCATATCATTTTTTTATATTTGTATTTAGTTTATGGTTTTTTGGTACATTAAATTTAAAAATCTTGATAAATATTATTTTCAAATTTAGATTTTTTGTCATTATTTATCTTTTAATTAATGCAAGTTTAAAATGCTTAAGTCTCAACGACCTTGACCAAAGAAGACTTTTAACTTTCCACATTTCATGAAGGTTGTTGATTTGGCATTGATTTTGCAAGGGCAATCCTTACACCTCTTCATCCACACTGCAGGAAAATCAAACTCTCTTCCATCATAGAATTCTTTGCAAAAAGTTTGTTTCTACAACCAGTCTGTAAGTATTCCTCCAAAAGAAAAAATCCTAGGCTCAACCATTTCCAACATGAGACATCACACCACTCCCCTATTGGAGTTAATGTTATAATAGTAGTCAATAATAATGTTGCACATGTGGCAAACCTTGTTGAGTTGTTGGCAACATAAGTTTAGGTTAGGTGTGAATCAAAGAGTTTTAGTTTAAATCAAGTTTTCATTGTAGATGTGTTGAGTTAAGTGTCCATAAGTTTCAGTTAGTTGTCAAGTTTATATGTGTGCGTTGTCAATCATAAAGTAGTTTGTTGTCATTCTAATTAGCGATCATTTAGGAATGTTATTGGATCAAGCTATTGTATAAATTTGCATCTCTTATTCAATAATATTAAACTAGAAGTTCCTTCTCTCTATTTTAAATATGTTGTTCTATTTTTCCAATATGGTATCAAAGCTATCTTCATATTATGTTTTGTCTATTAGAGAAGTTGTTAAGAAGACGAGGCTAGGAGAAGAACCACTAGATGATTATGATTTTATTGAAGAACTTGTTTGATTTTGAAGATATCAATGCTTTGAAAAATAGGAAACGTTGTAATAGAGTCTAAATGGATGCTTGAGTAGTTTGAGGTGTTGTAGGATTAGATAAGTCATACTTTTACGTGGGTTATGAGGCATTCCATGTGGTGATGGTGTGTCCAATAGTTTAGAGGGATCTGAAAAACTGGAAGATTGGCATCGTACCTTTACGAGGGTTACGAGGCATTCCATGTGGACATGGTGTGTCCAATGGTGTTTTGAAGCTAGAAGATAGTTACATAACTATGAGAAAGTCTTACTCCTCTATGACATATTTACAAAGTATAATTTCAATGTAATGTTTCCTTCAATTGTCACATTAAGTGGGGGTGTTGGAGTTAATGTTATAATAGTAGTCAATAATAATGTTGCACATGTGGCAAACCTTGTTGAGTTGCTGGCAACATAAGATTAGTTTAGGTGTGAGTCAAAGAGTTTTAATTTGAATAAATTTTTATTGTATATGTGTTGAGTTAGGTGTCCAAAAGTTTCAATTAGGTGTCAAGTTTATGTGTGTTGTCAATCATGAAATAGTTTCTTGTCATTCAAATTAACTATCATTTATAAATGTTGTTAGGTCAAACTATTGTATAAATTTGCATTTATTATTCAATAATTATGCTGAGAGACATATACAATGGGAGAAGGAAATCCCAACACGAGAATATTCCAAGGAATAATCCGTGTAAAGAAAAAAGATTAGATGAGAGTTGCAAAATAAATTAATTTTAAAAATCAATTTAAAATAGCAAATTCCATTTGGCATTCACAAAATATTTTAAAAACAAATTAAGATGTGTAATGCCATTTGGCACTCATAATTGTTACCAAATAGAAATAGAAAAGAAATTTAATGAGAGTTACAAATGAAATTGGTTTTTAATAAAATGTGTAATGCTATTTGATGTTGGAGTTGAGGAAAGCCAACTCCGAAGACGCCAAGATCACCTGCATGCGAAACCTGTCAAAGAGAAGCCATAGAAGGGGAGGAGCATGGAGCACGGGCAAAACCCTAAACGGACATGAGAGCCATCATAATGCAAACACATGAAGAAATGTATTTACTATGAAATGATATGATGATCAAATTATGTTACAATGAGAGAGAGCCCGAATATAAAGAGCTCATGGAAGCTTGTAGAACAAGCTGGAAGGAGGTAGAGGACAAAAATGACAACTCAGCACATATCCACAAAAAGTGGAATATGCTAAAAATGGAGAAAACTCCCGAGTTGTCAACAACAACCACTATATGCATTAAATACAAAATATTAAATAAATGCATGACCTAAGTAAACTTAAGCAATAGAATAAATAATTAAATATTAATTATTTACTCTAACACCCCCCCTTAAGTGCAACTTAGGGAAATGCCTTAAGCTCACAAAGCTAAGATGAATGCATAATGGGTCCCGGCAACGAGGCCATTTTAGGTACCCAAGTACAATACAAGAAGAATGCAACCTCTGTAAGCGAGGAAAGAGAGAAAACCACTTGGGAAAAACCCTCCCCCAAAAAGAGGTAAGAACCCAGTGAAGAACTGAAGAAGTCTCCAACTAGGGAAAATGTCCCCTAAAACAGGAACAATGAGTGATCATGAAGAAGCAGCATCACTGAAGCATGAAGAGCCGCAAATCTGTCAAACTGTTGATCTAAAGAAACCTCCATGGAAGAAGAAGGCACGAGCCGAGCATGTCTATATGGTAGATGATCCATCTCACCGAAATGCATAGGTAGCCAGCCACTGCAATCGCCTTGTATGTAGGATCAACCACTGAATACATAGTTCACACTATCGAACCATCGAACCACGGATGCATTAGAACACAGCATAATCCCCCCTTAATGCAGACGAGGTGTGATGACAGGCAACTGAGAAGGTGAGCCAAAATCTTCTGCAAACGAACCAAGAACGAGGAGAGAGGAAAAGAAGTACAGACACCGATAAAGACACGGTCTTACTGACTCTGCATGGGCTAATGTCGTGGAAGGGACACTCACTTGACAAAGGGAGAATGCCTAAAACAGCAAACAAATAATCCCCCCCATGGTGCTTTATGAAATAGTGCAAGTACACCTGACTCAAAACAACGTTCATGACTCCCAAAATGTAAAAGTGATAGTTTATCTCAGTGCGAAAAAGAAAAGTGCTTCAAAAAGATAGCTGCAATGATCAAAACTGAAAAAGAGCTGAACCAAAAGAAAGTACAGCCGAAAATAAAGCAAACCATGCCAGGAAAACGATCCTCGGGCCTAAAACACTCAAAATATCCACCATAGAGCAAAAACGCCAAAACTATGATAGAAAGAGAAGAGGCCAAAAGTGAGAAAAAAAGATGACAGTTCTGAAAAGTACACAGAACCAGCTTTCCAGAAATATAAAGTTTTCCAAAAATAGACATGGGACGCAAAAGATATGCATGCCGGAGTCAAAAACAGGACTTCGGACTTTAACTGAAAAAACAGGCAATAAAAAAACATCAAAACCTAAAAATACCTGCACCAAAATCTCCGTCTCGGAACCAGCTTTCCGGCGCTTCTTTTGGATCGGAAAAATACCTCCGTATGCAAGAGTTATGGCCAAAAAACCACAAGTAGGTCCAAAAGTGAATCAGGAGAGTGGCAGCTGACGTGGCAGATACGGATCATGACGTGGCAGGGGCCACGTGGCAATGTGCCACGTAGCACGCCTGCCACGTGTCACACGCAGATTTGATACCTGCCGCTGACGGTGCAGTGCTGTCCGGCTGAGCGGCGCTGACAGGCGGAGGCGGCCGCAGGGCGGCGGAACCGGCGGAGGTGGCCGCAGGGGCGGCGGAACCGGCGGAGGTGGCCGCAGGGCGGCGGAGCCGGGAGGAGCCGCCGGCGGAGGGCGGCGGACGAGCGGCGGCCGGGAGGAGGCCGGGGAACGGGCGGCGCTGCCAGCTGCGGCCGCTGCGGGCGGCGCGCCGGTGGCGCGGTGGCGGCCCCGCGGTGGCGCGGCGGCGGCGCTGCCGAATATATAATTTTTTTAAAAAAAAATCGTCGCAGCGTCCGTACGACCGTACGGCAGACTCCTGGAGGCCTCAAAAATTCGCCAAAATTGCCCTGTCTCCAAAAACGACAAGCTTTATATGAATCCTAACTGCAAACGGCCTTCCGGATCCAATGGTGATGTCCGTTTGGTCCCAAAGTGCTCCGAAAATTGCTGATCCCTTGATTTGAAGAAAAAATGCACAAACAAACTAGGGTTTGTGACTTCAAATCACGGCTTCAAAATTTCTTCAACGAAGCTGCAGCAGGAAGGCTCTGATACCATGTTGGAGTTGAGGAAAGCCAACTCCGAAGACGCCAAGATCACCTGCATGCGAAACCTGTCAAAGAGAAGCCATAGAAGGGGAGGAGCATGGAGCACGGGCAAAACCCTAAACGGACATGAGAGCCATCATAATGCAAACACAAGAAGAAATGTATTTACTATGAAATGATATGATGATCAAATTATGTTACAATGAGAGAGAGCCCGAATATAAAGAGCTCATGGAAGCTTGTAGAACAAGCTGGAAGGAGGTAGAGGACAAAAATGACAACTCAGCACATATCCACAAAAAGTGGAATATGCTAAAAATGGAGAAAACTCTCGAGTTGTCAACAACAACCACTACATGCATTAAATACAAAATATTAAATAAATGCATGACCTAAGTAAACTTAAGCAATAGAATAAATAATTAAATATTAATTATTTACTCTAACATTTGACAATCACAATTATTAATATATAGAAAAAGAAGAAATTTAATGAGAGTTACAAGCTAAATTTGTTTTTAGAAATCAATTTCAAAAAGCAAATGCCATTTGGCATCCACAAAAAACTATATTTAAATATTTAATGCCATTTGGCAATCATAACTATTAAGAAATAAAATAGAAAACAAATTTGATCCGAGTTACAAAATCTTTTTTAAATCAATTTAAAATAGAAAATGTCTTTTGGCATTCAATAAACATTTTTTTTTTTAAAGATAAATTGTCAAATAAGATTATCAAATATAAAATAGATAAAAATCAATATTAAATATGCCAAGTGGCATTTTGCTTTTTCGAATTTGATTTTTCAATTTTTTTTTTCTAGATTTTCTATTCTAGAAGCTAGAAAAGTGTAAATAAGTAGATTTAGTAAAAAGCTAAAATAAGAAATTATATACATCTTATTCTTCTGAATTATAATTAGTATGTTTCTATATTTTCTTTATATTTTTCTATACGAAATGTCATTATACTTAGAAAAGAAAATATAATAATATAGAAACAATTTAGTCTTCTAATGATAACTATTTCTTGTTTTTTGTTATTAATCATAGTTAATGATTTCTTTGAAAGTAATAGGAATACCATGAATTGATAAATCCTAGAGAAAAATAATTCAATATGAAATATACAAAGCAATCATCACATTTTTTTAATTCAATATTAATCTATAATCTATTATGTATATGTATTTTTTATTCTTTTTCAAATATAATTGTCTTGTACTTTTTGACTTAATATTTCAAATCACAACTTCTCTCTATATTGAGACTTGAACTCAAACAATAAATGTTCATGTTTCAAATCACAATATTACCTTAAATAAATTGAAATTTACCCAATAAAATTGAGACTTGGCACTAATATTAAATTTAATTATAACTCCACTTGTAATCTTAATAAAATATTAATCATTATTTATCTAATATATTAGATATTATACATCATGTTTAACTAACTTTGACAAAGAGAGAAAGAGAAGGAACAGAAGGGTGAGCAAAGGGAAGAGAGAGAGAGAGAGAGAGAGAGAGAGAGAGATTATGTTTTTAATAGAGAGTGAGGATAGAGGGAGAAAAACCCATATAATCTTTCTAATAGAACAGGGAGTAGAGGGAAATATGGGTGGAGAGAGAGAGAGAGAGAGAGAGAGAGAAGGGGGGGGGGGGGGGGGGGGGGGGGGGGGGGGCGGGGGGGAACGAGGACATATCTAGAGAGAGACAAGGGAACCTATTATGTTTTCAATTGGGAGATCCTAGTGATATGGTTAGAGAGCAACATGATGGTGAAATAAAATAAGGGGGGGGACACAGAGAGAGAGAGAGAGAGAGAAGGGAAGGGGTAAAAGAGAGAGGGAGAGAAAGGGAGATGGACATTAGACAACATATCTAGAGAGATAATAGTGAAATAAAGAGGGGGAGTGAGAGAAGTTTATTAGAGGGAATAGCTATAGAGAGAGAGATTAAGGGGCATATCTAGAGAGAGACAAGGCACCCTATTATGTTTTCAATAGAGAGAAAGCTTAGAGATAAGGTTAGAGAGAGTGATCATGATAGTGCAATAAGGGTAAGGGGAGGGGGAGAGGAGAGAGAGAGAGAGAGAGAGGCCGGGAGGGGTTCAAGGATGGAGAGAGGGATTCAGAGAGAGTGGGGATGGGGTAAAAGAGAGAGGGATAGAAAGGGAGATAGATAGGCTAATATTAATATAATATAAGTATATACTTAGATTAAAAGTTTTTTAAATGTCTTCCATGGTGCACGGCGACTGCTACTAGCTTATATATACTTATATATATAATATACCGAAAGTCATCCTTCTCAAGGCACCTATTTTAATTCAAATCTTAACCGACACAAAAAAATCTATAAAATTAAAATTAAAGTAGGTGCCTTGAGAAGAATGAATCTCGAAATATTTTATATGTAAGTATATATAAGCTAGTATTAAACTAGAAATCTATTTAAAATTTGCTGTTCTATTTTTCCAAAATCCCTGCACAAAACTTCAAACTTCCGCCTCATACTCACCGTTAAAGAAACCCCGAACGCCAGAAGAACCACTCATTCTTAAAACTTCACGATTGATATGTCCTCCCCACAATTTCCTCCCCTTCTCCCTCAAATCAGATAACTCATTAAACCCTCGCAGCGCTTAGAAAGTTCTCTCCCTGTACAGCCTGTCCACGAAAAAGCAGTTGCTGGTTCCGGTTTTTTTTCGCGGGTAAGACATCTCATTTATGGATCAAAGTTCTCCGACTCCATATAATAGCCTACCGCCTAATAATGTATCGTGGGTTTTCTTCAACCATGGTATTCCTATAATTAAATTTTCACATTAAAAGTTAGAGAATAACTAAAATGCTTCGTAAGAGATCTATTTACCTAAAATTGCTTTTTTTCAAATTTAAAGATGGAATTCATGCAATATTGGAAATCACTTCCTTGGAGTTAGATCACAGAGGTAGCTGCCACCAAATATTTCCTCTGATTTAGCAATTGTGGTTTAAATTCCTGAATTTTCCTACCGTTTACAAGTATTGTCATGCAAGAATGCTGTCCCAAATTGGTATAGCGTTCTTTTCCGTACTTGTTTCAGATGTTGGGGAGCACCCCTGTTCCTCAGGCATTAACAAGTACCTTGAGAAGAATTTGGGACTAATACTCGTGGAAACTACTAAATCGGAAGAGACATGTAGTTCCGAAGCTTTCATGGGGTTGTTAGATCTGATTAAGCCAAATATTAGGCTATGTTCAACTCGTTTCTTTGTTAAAGATGCACAACATAGCAAACACTACAGATAGGCCTCTTCTCAATTCTATGGACCTTTTTTTCGCATTTTTGCCCTAAAAGTGTTTCAGTTTATGATCACATAAAATGGAAGAGAAACTTTCAGACAGACTCTAATATTCCGATTTTATTTTTCAGGGAATTTGCAATGCTTTGGCGATACGGATGATGAAAATATGTAAAGATCTCAGGGAAAGATGGATTGCATTTAAAAATTTCAAAATTTACTATAAATAAAATAATCTAGCATGTCACAGTATTGATAAGTGGCAGTTATTTTCCACACAAAGGTAAAGTGTAATATTACTATCAACATGCAACTGTGTAGATTTTTAAATCAAGCTTATTAACTCATCTTTCATGGTTAGTGGTTCACAAGAACTTGTCATTCATGAGAATGAATGAAATACTAAGTGCTCATTACATCTAGTCTTCTAGATGATGCTCAAAGAGGCGAATCACTGGATTAGTTTTTATTGAATTTAGGTGATGCTCATGAATGAAATATTTAGTAGTCATTGTATCTTAGTGATGTTCAAAGAGTTGAAGCACATGTTAGCATGCTTTAAATCTAGGCATTTCAAACAGGTGAAGGATCAGGTTAGTTGCATCTTGGTGATGTCCATAAGTGGCTCTTGTGAAACACTATTTATGAAAGATAGGTTAATAAATTTGACTCAAAAAACTAACCATTGAATCCTGATAGCAATATGTAGAATATTCCTATGATTTTATAAGTGTAATCCTTAGATATTTCGACTGTAAGACTGTAAGCATGGAGTTGAGACTGTAAGCATTGAGTTGGAATACTAAACTATCAAGTTTGAGTCATAACAACTGTATCGGAAAAATAATCCTTTTGATTCCAAAGGATACCACATTTTTTAAAAATGACCTAAAAAGAGTCGACTGTGAACATTAACAGAAATAAAATTAAAATAAATTGCTAGAAGGAAAAAATCCAATGTAACAGAGAAGTTCCGGCACACATCTGCAAAAAAGTGAACATACATTGTCAACATACAGACCATTAAGGACATTACTGAAACAAAAAGACATAAACCCCGAGATTTTACAAGAAAAATTACATAGCCATTCGGCAACAATTTCATATTCCCACAATCAATGAAAAAATATTTAAAACAAAAATGATTCACAGAAAAATATTACCAGTGAATTTAACATAATTGTATTTCCTCCTTTGTCAGAATCTGAGAGGCCATATTCTTTGACATCGTACCCTGTATATCAGAAAGACAACAGAAAACCTATGAATATCAGAAACACAAACATCAGAGAGAAAGAGCTTATGCAAATCGTTAATTGGTTGATGCAAACCATCGGTGTTGTTGCAAGAAGTGTTATTACGTAGCCGCAAACCATCGATGGTGTCAAAAGGGTTATGATATAGCCACCTAGTGTACTATGGAGAGAAGATTAGAAGAATACCATGACATCCGTCAGTGAAGAATGATCCAAGCAGATAACAAAATGTCAGCTTAAAAACTTTAAAATGAGCTTTCCAGAAGCAAAAGCTCCAACAAAAAGTCTATCGAGTTAACATAACTTGAGAGCCTATAAATTTCTGATAGACTTGCAAAGCCAAACCTGATCAATCAGTAGCATGTTTTGCTACTTTGACTCAGTAGGCTCACAAATTTTATAGAAACCTGTAGATCCTTCTACATTTGTGTGTGCTTCTGTAGAACTTGTCAAAAGTGTTAAACATAAAGTCTAAACACTTAACACTCACTTCATTTCAACATCCATTTGCATGCAGCATCTTCTCTAAACCCTCAACAATTTGTTAAATTTATAAATTATCTCAAGTCCATTGAACAATTCTCTCCTCTTGGAAATCTGCTAGGTGCACCCATGTAACAAAACAACTAGTACTTGGAAATATGAAAGTTTGCAGGTTGTTCCATAATTTGAGAGCATTTGCAAAATTTATTCATGTCACCGATGTGATTCTGAATTAGAAACATTCAAAGTCCATTTTACTTCACATAAAGTTTTTAAACTTGTCAAGCCAGAGATTGAAATCGGCATTGCCACTCACAGACATGAAACTATGCTTAAAATCATTTATTCAGTAACTTACAACTAAATGTTCTCTGATGATGTTTAGTTTCTGATGAATTTCCACAGTAAACTTAAAAAGCCTACCATTCTGGTTTACTGATTTTCATGTATCTTACACAAGTTGACTCTTGTGTTCTAAATAGTACTAAACAAAAAATATAACTACAAATTGTGCAAACTATCGGGGTCTGAAAAAACTGTTAGCTGAACATTATGCATAGTTGACTGTTTACTCCGCGCTCGAGCATAATTCCCATTTGGCAAATAATTGATGCAATTTTTGTGATAATTTCCATAAGTAACAAAGCTAACATCCATTGAATACTTCAATTACATCAACCGAATTGATGTAGTGAAAAAAATCAGCCCACTTCAAAATTTCAATAAAACAATGCCTACCTTGCTTGAAGAGAAACTAGACAAAGAAAGCAGGGCAGAGGGTATATTTACATAGCTCCTCTGTTGATGAATGCGGTACCTCCAGAAATGCAAAATGCTCACAGCCAACACCCTGATGAGGAAGACTCGCCCATCTTCTGCCATAGACTAAATCATAAGCATCTTATGATTTTTGAGTTCTGCCTCTCACTTTATCCATCAAAAGTGATATCTTGATTTTTTTATGCGATTGGGGGCGGGGGCATTGGAGACGGCGTTTTCATAGATTTTCAACAGTGTTTCAGATTCAGGATGCCCATTTATAATCCTTCTAATAAACCGTGCCTCTGGCATCAACAACGTCGTCCAAAGAGGAAGGTCAAGGCAACCGATGGATCTGATTTTCTGCAAAACGAGACACCTGGGCTTCATAGTCTTTTCTAAACTGATTTGCAACAAGCTAGCGTGCTGCACTACAGAATCTACAGGGAGCTCCATCTTGTTGACTAGTAAGTTCATCTTTTCACTAATATCTTCCTTGGAGCAAAGGATGACTTGAGGTACAGCTCCAAGTAGTTGCCAGGTTTCTTCAGTTGACAGCCCGCAGAGTTTGAGATTCTCTATCTTGGCCTCTAATGTTTCCATGCGGCTAAGAGTCACAATACTTACTATATATTTGTACAGTTTCCCTTGTTTTCCAGCAGCAATCTTGTGAATAAGATCGACGCGCGCAGGCGTCAAAGAAGTTTGTGAGAGAACGGCCAGATTTACCTGTAAGAAGCTTACGAGCGCCGCCCCACAAAACCCCCATCCTTCCCAAAAAGCGAGGGAGGGCTTCAGGGTCTTCTCCAAGCTGTAACTAAGAAGTCGTGGATTTTTTGACAGGGCTTTGACGAGAACATCCTCGAACTGCAATACGTTCTTCAGAAATTTCATCTTGGGAACAAGGTTGTTCTCGAGGCTCTGGCTCAAAACCCTAGGGTAGCAGCTCAAAAGTCTGGTCAAATTTCGATCCACAAAACCGTAATCTTCCAGCAGTTTGATCTTCGGTTTCAATACTTTATCTGCAAATACCAGAAGTTGGGGTTGAGCCCTCATTATACGGGCAATTTCGACTTCAGTGCAGCCGTGCTTCTTCAATAGATGAAGAAACCCCTCGACATTGTTGAGGTTCTGAAGATTCTTCAAATGAGGTGCCGACCTGAACATCCGGGCTATGTCGGCATCGGACAAATTAAGTTTGGATGAGGCGAAGTGGTAAGAGAGGTCACGCGAAAGAGGTTCAGTGGGGAAAACATTGCGAAGATGGAAGGGATGTATGACAAAGAGCTTGCAATGTAAAATGGAATTCAGGTGAGCGTAAACTGCAGCAAAGAATAGTTTCCGGCAGAAGATGTGGTTCATCATGGAAGCTGCTGCAACAACAGAAGAGGAGGTTAGGGTTTTCGCCACGAAAATTTGTATGCTGACATACCTAGTTGATTCTGCGTTGCTAAAAACAATTATTGTTAAGGGAGGGAGCTAAACATAGAGAAAGGAAAGGAAAGTATGTTGTCCGTTTTATAGTCCATGAGACCAATCATAGATGTATGGGGTAACATATGGTTACATTTAATGGGACTACTTCATACTTCTTGCAGGATGTAACTAACTGCACTACAAACGAGGCATACATACTCTACCTTTCAGTGGGATTTGAACTTGTGACCTCCCTTTCGAGAGTACAATAAATCACCATTAGGCCAATTCAAGAAGAAATGTCATAGTGTAAAATGTAATGTTTTAGTGGATAGTCAAATAAGTTGTCTCATAAAGTGTAAATTGGTTTTTTTATAAACTAGAATACTTATGCTAATGATAATAGAATAATGGAAACAATCATAACTAGCACTTGTAGAGGTTCAAGAGTCCCCTGGATTTTTGATGCCACAATCTTCATTTTAATTTTTCATTTAAATTCGTTGTCAATTTACAACTTATTTAAGCTTAAATAAAAAAAAATATTTTCGTGATAAAGTCATAAATGTTAGCATTCATTTTTTATGCAAGAGCATCTTGGGTTTTCTTGGTGACTACTTTGGAGTTCATGGGAGGAGGCTCACTAGTTACTTTGGAGGGTCTTGGAGCTCGACATGGTCTGGAAGCTGGGCATGGTCTTCGGACTCGGCATGGTCTTTGATTGCTCGACATGGTCTATGGTTGTTTGGCAAGGGACTCGGTGTGGTCTTGGTTGCTCGGCATGGTCTTTGGTCGCTTGGCATGGTACTCGGACTCGGCATGGTCTATGGTTGCTCGACATGGTTTGAGAGGAGCTCGGCCTTGCTCAGGAATTTGGTGTTTGCTCGAGGATGTGTAACTAATTTTCCACAATGAGTTAGAGGATGAAAATTTCAGGGATCCAAGAGGGCCTAGAGTACTAACTACGGTTCGAAGAACGAGTTCTAATTCATTCAAAGCTAGGAGATATCACAATTTTACTCAGACATCGATTTTGGGCATTTAATTGTTGTTGTTGGCTGACTTGTGGCATTTAATTTATGTATTTGTATTTAATTAGTGTTGTAGCCGACTTGTGGCTTGACCTATATTAAATGTAAGGAATTTAATTTAGTTTGTAGTTAGCTGAGTCGACTTGTGGCTTAGTTGGGTATAAGTAAGGGGTTTTGTAGTGTCTTTAGGGGGATCATTCATTCACTGAGAAGAGGAGTGAGTGTGGGAAGTAGCTGGAGAGCGATTTTTCCTGAGTCTGTGGATAGAGCGCCGAATGTGAGGCAATTTATAGTAGGGTTGTGATTATTCATCCATCATGGAGAAGTGGAAGAGCTTGAAGAGCAAATTTGGAGAAGAGCTAGTAGTTGTGGCTTGGAAAACAAGGAGATTGCTTAGTGGGCTTATGAGCACAAGTTAAGATCTTCCTTAGGGGTTTCTACCAGAGTGTGGATTTGAACTAGCTAGGGTTTGGATTGGATCTTGAGGGATCTTGTAGAACTTTTATTGTAATTATTATTGTATTTGGCCATAACCAGGAAGGCCTTACAGCCCGACACATTGCATGTAATCAGTTATATTTTATGAATATATAATTGTAATTTGGTATTAGATCTTACATTATTACTTCTTGTTGTTGTGTTTCCGTTGCATGGTTGTATAGTTGTGGGCTAGGACATCTCCTTTGGGGATTCTCCTACCTTGCACTGCATCAGGTGGTATCAGAGCAAAGTTTGTTCCTGAGTGTGTAGATAGATCGCCGAAGTTGTGGCAGATTGCACCAGGACTTGGGTTGGAGAAGTAGATCTGAGGTGATCTTGATTTGGTGGTGGATTTTCTTTTTGGAATCCTAGATCTCTTGGTTGCGAGGTGGCAGATCGTGGTTCTGACTTGTAATTGCAGAGGGCTTGTAGATGGATCAATGGATGCAAAGATGGAAGGTTGATCTTGTTGAGGCATGATCGTAGAGAGTTTGTGGATTGCAGATCCGTGGTCCTAGACTTGTGATGTGTTTCCTAATTGTTCATGCGAGGTGGCAGGTTGCAATCTAACTTGTAAACAATTTGAGGTTGTTACAAGGAGTGTAGGAAGGATCTGTTGCAGAGGGTTTATGAAGATCTTGAGAGATGGCCCTAAGAGGATTGGATCCTGAGATGATTGCAAAACTCCATGATATAGTGGAGAGGAACTTTTCTGAGATGTCTGCTCAGTTTGATGCTAGTTTGACTGATCAAGATAAGGAGGTTGATTAGTTTCAAACTAGTTCGGCTAAGGAAAGGATGAGGAAGGCATTTCATAGATGTCTGTGGAGCTGGAATCTACTGATCCAAAAGAGAGTTGTTTGGCTGGTTAAGAGACTTGTTCACAAGAGAAGATGGCATACCAAGGTTGAGGTGGAAGAGGTTCGTTTTGTTGATCAGATTGTGGAGTCTGATACAAAATTGGCAGAGAAATTGGAGGTTATTGCTGAAGATATTTTTAACCTTGTTGATGCTGGGATAGAGGTTGGTTTTCATGATCAGTTGGTTGAGTCTGACATGGAAATTGCAAAGCACTTGATCATAGATGATCCAATTGTTGTTGGTGATGAGTTGTATGTTGCAGAGCATCTTGTTGTGAGCAATGAGATTGCTAGGGTTGTGAATTTGGCATGTGTTGATGGAGATGTTCATATTACTGCTGATGTGGAGTTATTTTCTATTGTTGTGGATTCACTGGTTGTTGATGTGGATGAGGATTTGTTGATGAAGCATTATGTTCAGTTTATTCCTAGGAGTGAGCATGATGATTGGTGGTTGAGATTCTAGTATGGATGATGTGCAGATTGGTTTTCTTGTCCGTATTGGAGTGGAAGCCTTTGGTGAAGATGAAGATGGTTGTTGATCTTTCTTTGGGCATCAAAGTGTGGGACACACTTTTCTATTTACCTCGGGAGTCTGATGCATGAGCATCTTGGGTTTTCTTGGTGACTACTTTGGAGTTCATGGGAGGAGGCTCAGTAGTTGCTTTGGAGGGTCTTGGAGCTCGGCATGGTCTTAGGACTCGACATGGTCTTTGGTTGCTCAGCATGGTCTATAGTTGTTCGGCATGGGACTCTTGGGACTCAACGTGGTCTTGGTTGCTCGGCATGGTCTTTGGTTGCTTGGAATGGTCTTTAAAACTTAGCATGGTCTATGGTTTCTTGGCATTTTCTTTGGTTGCTCAGCATGGTCTAGGAGGAGCTCGACCTTGCTTAGGAATTTGGTGCCTATTGGAGGACGTGCAACTAATTTTCCACAATGAGTTAGAGGATGAAATTTTCAAGGATTCAAGAGGGCCTAGAGTACTAACTACGGTTCAAAGAACGAGTTTTAATTCATTCAAAGCTAGGAGATATCACAATTTTACTTAGACATCAATTTTGGGCATTAATCGTTGTTGTTGGTCGACTTGTGGCATTTAATTTATGTATTTGTATTTAATTAGTGTTGTAGCCAACTTATGGATTGACCTATATTAAATGTAAAGAATTTAATTTAGTTTGTAGTTAGCTGAGCCGACTTGTGGCTTAGTTGGGTATAAGGGGTTTTGTAGTGTCTTTAGGGGGATCATTCATTCACTGAGAAGAGAAGTGAGTGTGGGAAGTAGCTGGAGAGCGAGTTTTCCTAAGTCTATGGATAGAGCACCGAATGTGAGATAGTTTACAGCAAGATTGTGATTATTCATCCATCATGGAGAAGTGGAAGAGCTTAAAGAGTGAATTTGGAGAAGAGCTAGTAGCTGCGACTTGGAAAACAAGGAGATTGTTTGGTGGGCTTGCGAGCACAAGTTGAGATCTTCCTTAGGGGTTTCTACCAGAGCATGGATCTGGACTAGCTAGGGTTTGGATTGGATCTTGAGGGATCTTGTAGAACTGTTATTGTAATTGCTATTGTATTTGGACGTAATCGGGAAGGCCTTATGGCTTGGCACATTGCATGTAATCAGTTATATTTTATGAATATATAATTGTAATTTGGTATCAAATCTTACATTATTACTTCTTGTTGTTGTGTTTCTATTGCATGGTTGTATAGCTAGGGGCTAGGACATCTCCTTTGGGGATTCTCCTGCCTTGCACTGTGTCAATATTTGTTTTTGTATTGTATCAGTAAACCTGTTGTAGATGACATTGTTAGTGGTGATATTGTGTCTGAAATAGGAAATAGGAACACTTTCTGAGATCAAAACTGATGTAACTAATTTTTTCATGACTGTAATAATGTCAGAGCATATCGTGATAGCTCCTATACTGAAAAACTAGATTGTCAAATTGTGGTTTTCTCGTGATAATAGATCTAGTTCTCCAAATAACACAGGTTATGTCAAGACAACAAGTTAGGAGAATAGTGATACCTTAAAATCTATAACTATTAAAATTGTTAATCCCCAACATAAATTATAGTCAATTTTGATTTTCCCACCTGAAAAAGTCCCCATTCCTCACACGTGAAGATATTTGAATGCCCACAAAACATACCCATATTAACGAAGGGAAATGTCCATTTGATGAGGAGAGAAGTCAATTGGTGCTCTTTCTTTGATTTGGTAACCCTTTGAGGAAGATTGTGAAGGTTCTGAGATGCCAATTCCTAAACAACATGAATTTAAAATGTACAACATGTGCATGGAGGACAAAACAAAACATTGAAAATGTTAAAAGGATGGCAATGAAATGTGCAAATCATATTTCAGAATCTTGGATTTGGAAAATGCATGGTACATAAAGTTTTCTTTGGATTTAAAAAAAGGCAAAAACTAACCATATTATAAAAAAAAAGCATATGTTTGTTAAAAAACTTTAAAAATGTGCCATGCTAAATTCCAAAATCTTTTAGCTGTTTTTAAATTCTTCTATTATTTTGTATTTCCTGCTTGCAAAATGGAACTACAACTATGCAAAACAATACAAGAATTAAAACAAGTTCTTTTTCTAGATTCAATTGTGTGTTTCTTTTTCTAGATTTGATTGTGTGTGTTTCTTTTTCTAGATTTGATTGTGTGTTTTTTACTATCACTATCTTCTGATCACACTACGTCATCATCAGAGCGGACATGAATTTATTTATTCCAAAAATATATGTAAAGACAATTATTTAATACAAAAATATATTCAAGAGCAGTTGATTACATGATATCTTCGAACATGTGAGCTAGGAGAAAGTAGTTGCTAAGTAGCTAAGATTTGGATCCAAAATTTTCAATCTCTATGTTTTTACATGAGAAAGGAGTACCTAATGGTTGATTTTTTCACAAGAATAGAGGCTAATAAAGATTTTGTAGTTTTTGAATCTATACACCAGTTTGGTTAATCTATGCAAAGAACACCATTGTCTTCTTATATAAAAAGATGTCGCCATCGCAAGATAGGCTTACTTGGCTTTTGAAAGGCTCGATTTGCAGGTTGGTTTCTAACCCTATATCTCTCATTTGAATGCTATTGAGAACTATAATGAAAGTTGCATGCATGGTTATTTGTAAAATATGGGTTTATCAAATGAATAGACAACCCTTTTGTTTGGTTGATTTCTGTCAAGTAGTG
Organism: Cupressus sempervirens; assembly: GCA_028749045.1. Taxonomy (NCBI): domain Eukaryota; kingdom Viridiplantae; phylum Streptophyta; class Pinopsida; order Cupressales; family Cupressaceae; genus Cupressus; species Cupressus sempervirens. Next base: position 468,700,808 of record CM053790.1, read on the forward strand.
GAAAAAATATTATTCTGTGATTTGGGTATAGGGTTGGGGCTTTCAAATGAAGTTGTTGCTTTTTTTATTAATCTTCACTAAGAATTCATAAATCTCAGTTGGGAAAAAAATTCAATTAAAATGATTCCTTACTTGTTCTACTGATCTATGCAAAGAATCGTTTGATACAATTTTGATTTAGGTATCAAACTTTAAAACCATGGGATCTTTCAAGGGTCATGCTCTTCCTAGAAGCATGTTTATATTGGTTGGGTTGTGGTATATTTGGAGTTTTGTAACAAAATATATTTCCAATCCAAAGTCTCATAGGGTCAAGTCATGGCATCCCTTGCCTAGGGTTAGTGGACATGTATTAAGTATTTGGAGATACACTTCATTATAATTGGCTCTTTTGTGAATATGAGCATTAAGTTATTCCACTCTACCCACTTGAATTTTTTTGCTAATAGGCTTCTCAATCCATCACATATGAATGATTTTGAGCATGCAAAGATGCTCTTCATGTTCTTCATTCTTGGAATTACAACACTAGTCAGTGAGAGAAAAAGGCACTCTTCTGCCCATTTAAAAAAAAATTATCATTGAAAGTCTACTACCAAATTAAAATAATTTATTGAATATGAGTGAATTTTAAAATTTAAGTACCCAAAGCCCTATTATACTTAATTTTATCCAAGATACTATTCAATTGGACTTGACTGGAAAAACTACCCAAACATCCATTACCCAATCATACCCAATTTTATCCAAAATCTGGCCTAGCACTCAATTATATTCAATTCATCCAATGTCTACTACTGAGATGAATTTGAGTATATTAGGGCTAGTTCAAAGAACTAGCTTAAGTATCCAATATCTAAAATATATCCAGTTGCATCGAAAGTCTACTTAATTTGAATGAATTGGACTTGGACGTTGAAAAAGTTAGCACAAGTATCCAATACTCAAGTATACCCAATTTCATAAAATGTCTACTATCAATGGAGTAAAATAGTTGAATAATTTTTTTTCAATTATACTAGATTGAAAGAACTACTTTCTCAGCTTGCGATTGTGAATGGTGGAAAGCATTGGAGGAGGAGTAATGGAACTTACAGAGGGTGACCATGTACTACTTGAGTATACATGGGAGTGTGGGGATCATAAGCACTGCAAGTTAGAAGAAAGCAACATGTGTGACTTGTTAGGGATCAACACAAATAGAGGAATTATGCTCAATGATGGTAAAATAATATTTTCCATCAAGATACAATGCATGTTCGTGAGCACAATCCCTACAAATAAATGTTGATTTAAAAAATAAAATAGTAATAGTTGTTGCATTCCTATGGTGCAATTCAAAATCTATAATACAGTTGCCAAGTGTGAAAAAATAAATTTACTTTGGAGTTCAAAAGATTTCAGGAAGTAAAGTTTTGTTAGGAATCAAGAATTCAGGACCAAGTCATATAAATCTCGTTGTTCCAAAAATATTGATCACTTCAGATTTTGATAAAAAAGTACATTACTTTAATCTCTTAGCTATGAAATATGGTAGAGGTTATCTATACACTACTTCAAAGCATTTATCTCCTTTTCAACCTCTTAGTTCTAAGGTGCGTGACTATGTTGATAATTTCCAAGTAAATATTAATGGAATCACTTACTGTTTGATTATTTTCATGTTATTGCAAATAACTTTCCACAAATTGGAGCCTACAAATATTAAGATGTTTCATAGACCTCAATCAAATTGAAGATCCAAAAAGATGTGGTGGATTTTGAAGAAATATGTCAAGTCATGACATTTTTAACATTCTTTGCATCAATCACATCATGTATGAATATGATTGATAGGTTGAGATCAAACAAATAAAAAGGAATGCATAAATTAATGAGGCAAAATATTTGAAATATCTTAAGTTAAATTCGTATGCACATGACATTTTGTCTAAAATAAATTTCTGAGAACCTTAGTTATCTGTTGTGGTGCAAAAAATTGAGATGAGGTGTTGTTGTATAATAACAACATATGAAAATCATTAATAGACACATATTTTATCTTCCACCCGGAAACAAGAATATACATGATCTGAATGGTTAAAAAAAATTGAGACAAAAATCATTAACATATACACATGTGGCCTTTTACCTCCTTAAAATGCAAATTTAAGGTCAGATATTCACATATATACATGTTTAAGGTAGTTTTGAGGCCTAATTTAGGATTTACAAAAAATAAAGGGTAGATTCATACATATTTATCACAATTGCATAGGCTATGTTTGAATTTACTTAATACTTTTGGTTACATATATTATAGCCTAGAAAGTTAGAAATATCACCATGCTACACATTTGAAGACAATTTTGATTTACCTTCACAACACATTAGAAAAAGAACAAGATCTCCTCTTAGTGACATGTTTCCATCTGGTCACACTAGGATTCTCAGTGGATATATTGGAAATGACCTAGGATTTATGAACAACCTTGAAAGTGCTCTATAAAAGTGGAGGCTATGGTCATGATGGCAGTAGGAAACCCTCAAAACAAGAGAGTTTCAAGCACGGGGGCCTTACGAAAATCCTTCTTGATGCAACATGGTTATGGCAGGTCTTATGGGAGGTATGAAAACTCTACCTTGATTACTCCTTCCCAATTTTATGAATCAGTGAGGTTAGAGTCTTAGAGGTCATTCATGATTTTTTATATGAGAATAGTTGTATAATAGTTTATGGATGATGTAATTTGGAGAACTAGGTGTATTTTTCCAATGAATGTCCATATATATGGAATGGAATTCCTATTAGATGAAGATAGTTGGAAGTTGTTCGACATTCATGCTTCCCCTAAGTCCAAGGGAAATAGACCACCAAAGTACAAACTTTGGCACGTTCAAATGTAGTAGGTTGCCACTTGTGGTGAAAAAGGTTGTTGCATCCTTCCCTACATATGCATTACTTCCTTGGGACAAATCTTCAACATCAAGAGAGATAATGTATTCAACACTAGTAGCATGCCTACACCTCTTTGTAGCCAAAAGAAACTTCCGTTTATCCATTATGGTTGTAGATTCAACTTGCAATGAGATTGACAATATAACTAGAAATTTGAAAATCATTGCCAAAGAGATAAAAATAAACAAACATCAAACATAGAAAATAACATATATCCACAAACCTTAAAGAGACGACTTGACAGGTAACAAATAGATCTGAACAATTAGTAATTAGCATCTTTAGTATCAAACTTGAATTATAGAGCTAAATCACGTGTACTAAAAGAAATATTTTTATGTGGCTTGTTTCCTTCGTTCCACTGTATAAAAATGCTTAGAAATAGATTGAAGATCAAATGAGTTTCAATGAAGTTGACATTTCATACACCATTCAAGTAAATTTTAAATGTTAAATTTTTTTTTTAAAAAATTCCCTTCCTAAAGGAATCTCCATAAATTTAATTTAAATCCTTCGATTCACCTATTTGGCAAACTTTAGGAATTTTCTACCAATGTGCTGGAATTTCTAATTTTTTTAACTTGTAAATACAAAGAGAAATATAACAAATTTTTGAATGTGACAATTTTTATCATCAATGGTTTCAATTGAACTTCATGAACAAACACATTCATGATAAGAGTTGAGAGTAAATTCCAAAAATCTATGGACTGAAAACTTCATGCTTTTACAAAAAGAAATGTCAAATCTCAAGTAGTATTCCATTTAGAGGGAGTCGACTGTGGATGCTAGACCATGGGAAGGTCATGTAGAGAATTATAGACTGTAGGTAGAAAAACATTGTAGTTTGAAATCGATTTCCAATGGAAATGCCATAAGGAGGCTCGATAATTTTATCTATTTGAGACATGGAAAGCATTGTTTGCATTGTCATCAAGACGAATAGCACCATGGATAGGTTGGCTAGTTTGCATGTCATTTAACTATTGCATCTTTTGATTGTTCTCTAGAAATGAAATACTCATTTTTGATCCAACATGCCTAGCTGAACAAATATTTTCAAATTCAACATCAATATTAGACAACTGTAGAAGTTCGCAGTTTTTGTCTTAGGTAAAGAACCTTACTTTATAATCATTTTAGATTGATTCGTTCAATCTATGTACTCTTGTCTTTCTTATCAAAGCAATATTTGAAATTATTTCCAAGCAAATATCTCCCCCAAGAAAAGGATTTCTATTTAATAAGTTTTATTTAACTCAAAAACTAATCCCAATTCCTTAAATTAGCTTCATCTTGATTCCTAAAGGGTTAACACAACACAAAACTATCTATGTATCTACTAGCTTCAAGAACAAAATTCAAGTACAAGAATTTGGTATCTGATAAGACTCATAAATGTGTCTTGTGTAAGATTTTCTCCCAATGATGCATTGGCAAAGCATAATAATTTGGTATCTAATGGACTAAAAAATGTGTCTTGTTTATGAGTATGCTCTTAATGGCACACTGGCAAAGCATATTGATGGAAAGGATGTTAATCTCGGATTGGTTTTGACATTTGAGTGTCAACACACTTAAGTCATTCACTAAGATCACGTTAAACTAGTAATGTATGCCAAGTATGATATGTAAATACAAGACTATGTCAAGTTGCAATGAGTGCCGAGTCACCCATGTGTCGAGTCACTCAAGTGTTGAGCAAACAATACATGCCGATTGATTCAAGTGCCGAGAAAATAGTAGATACCGAGCAGTTCAGGTGCCAAGTCAGAAATAGAATTATAGTATGTGTCGAGCATCAATAACTTCAAGTGTCAAACATCACAAATTGGACATATTTGTTTGTGATTGCACAAACAACTATGTAAACCATTTTTTCAGCCAATCAAAGGATAGAATACAATATTTTAAAGATAAGGATGAATTTGTATGTAGATTCCCTATGCAATTACATGCAACCAATTAGAAAAAGGAAAGGATTAAGTGACAAAAAGGATGAATCTTAGCCATAGATTCATACCTAACCCTAACTTAAGGAGGACAAAATCCTAAACTTCATAACAAGCGTGTAAGGAATTGAAGGAGAAGAGTAGTGAAGTTTGCATGCGAAAAACAAAGCATTCATGGAGACTTAGAAGATATAGAGAGTGAGTTGTAGAATTAGCTTGAAAAGAACAAAGGATAGAGGATACAACATTGACATACCCAATCAGAGAGGATCAAGAAGGATATTGTAGAGATTTGATCTTTAATCAGGCTATCAGAGCTAATCACAAGATCTATGCTGAAACATCCTAACGAATTATTTTAGTTAAATTTCCTAGGCGTAGTAGTCCTAATAGACTGTTGTAAATCCTTTAACAGGGTGACATTCCAAGTGGATGTTCTAAAGTCCTTTAGCCAGACACACTTTTAATAGGGTGTTGAAATCCTCTAACAAGGCGGGACTTAACAGTCCTTATAAGCCTTTAATAGGGCAAGTCTTTCACAGGGCAGATCATGTTTCATGGTCAAACTATTGTAACTTTAGTTGGCTACACTTTATTACTACAGTAGTGAAGAATTATGGGTGTCACCCCCCCTGCCCCTAGTTTTACCTTCTCTTTGAAGGGTTTCTAGGTAATCATATCAGGTGTCAAATCTGTGATTGCTTATGTGTTTACATGATTTAGATGTATGTGCTTTACATGTTATTTCAATTTTATTTGTTGAATGTATGAGATGGATAAGTGGTGAAAAGTTTTATGGGTTCATGTTTGAACTGCTGATTCACCCCCCTCTCAAAAGTCTACTTTTCCTACTTGTAATTCCAACAATTGGTATCAAAGCTAAGTTCTCAGAAGAAGAAGCTTTGTAGCTTAGAGGAAAGATCTTGAAATGGAAGTCTACAAGTTGGGAAAAACCATTGAGAACCAGGAGATTGAAATACATCTCATACTACATCAATTGAATGAAGCCAGAGATGCTTTGAAGAGTTCCCTAAAGAGAAGAAAAGAGATTGCTATAGCAAAAATGACACACAATACAAAGAGATTGACACCACAAAGCTATTTGCAGATGGTAACTACAGTGAATTCGATGCAACAATTGCAGATCTAATGGAAAAGAATAGAGCACAAGTTGAAGAGATCAGAAATCTCAAGTTGGAGCAAGAATCACAAGCTATATTGCTATGTGAGGTGACTGAACAAAAGAAGAAAGCTATAGATGACAAGGCCATGATTGAAGAAGACAAAAGAATTTTGACAAATAGATTGGAAGAAAAGTCAACAAAGCTATCGAGGATCTCAAACATGAAATTGGATACCTTAAGCCAAATGATGAATGCTCATCATGAGTTGAAAATCAAGGACATTGAGATAACTACTTTGAAGTTACAAAATGAACAACTGTAGAATGACCTGAAAAGAGAAAAGGAATTTGCTAGAAGTTTCAACAAGCCAAATGAAGCCATCAAGTACTTTGAGCAACTACTAAAATCTCCTAGATCCAATAGAGATACATTAGGATTGGGCGACACAAGCACCGAAGAAGGAGAATCATCCAAAGCTACTAAGGAAAGGAATAATAAAGGTAAGAACTTTAAACCTACTTTTCATAGTTGTGGTAAGAAAGGACATACATCTAATATGTGCAAGAGAAAGAATAAAAATCAAAATGCTAAGCCTAAGAACATGACTCATTGTCATAAGTGCAAAAAACAAGGTCATCAAGCACATGAATGCAAAACTAGAACCATGCATGCATCAAAATTTGAAGGACATTGCTACAATTGTCATCATAAGTATGGACATAGAGCCTTCAAATGTAGATCCAAGTCCACATGGTCATCAAGCAAGCCAACAAAGGTAGGAAGTTATGAAAACTCCTATAATTGGGATTACAATACAAGATATAGCTATCACTATTGTTAGGAATATGGACATGTACCTAAAAATTGCATTAGGACTCACTTCAGTGGTAACTACAAGAGATGGTTGAGTCAAACCACATGTTTTACCTATCATAATACTGATCACATTAGTAAGCATTGTCCAACTAGGTCCAAGGCACCAAGTTGTGAAATTGATAAAGGTAAAGGAAAGGTAGATGTTGAACACATCAGGAATGAGATGAACAAGACATAGAAGAAGCAAGATGTTGGCAATACATCAACTGGAGAAGGGATCACTTCACCCAATGGGTCAAGTTGTCACACTTCATCAAACTAAGCAAATATGAGGTATGTGGGATTGATACTTAAATTGTTGCATTATATATTAGTTCCAAAAGATATTAGTAATGAAAATATTGCATTAGCATGAATTAAGATGCAAGAAGTTGTGGAAAATTCAAAGTTAAATCTTCAAGTTTTCATGTTGTTGCCAAGCATGAAAAGTCTTCTATATATGTCAAGTGAAATACTATTTAATGTCGAGTTGCTAGTCAAAGATAGTTAGAGCCAAGTTTGTAGTACCTGTCGAGTGAAGGAAGTCTCTATAGATGTTGAATGGAATAGAATTTGTGTTGATGTTGAGTTTTATAGTTGTAGAAGTACCAAGCATTAAATGCTAAATTTTGAAGGGTATAAGGTCAATTTTCACCTATTTTTTGTCATTACAAATTCAAGAAAGAGCAAGTAGAGTGAAAAAGGTGATTCACAATCTAGTTCGAAGCAATTGCAAAGATCCTAGCAACGATCCAACTCCAGTTCACCGAATTTTCAAGGTATTCTTCATAAGCCAAGTTACACAGTTTAAAATTTGTAAAACCCTAGTTTGACATAATGGCTTCCATTTTAAAGAATGTGAAGGAGAAAGAAGTGTTTGATGTCCAATTAGTCAACAATGAAGTCAAACAACCAAATTTCAAAGCCATCCTAGACATTACCTATAAAAATGACCTGTCAGGTGCGTTATCCATGATTCTACCCAAGGTCATAATGGTTCAAGACATGAGAAAATGTTACAACTACAAAGTAGGAGGTATAAGTGATATGAAAATATGGGAAGCTTATGATAAGTTGTGCAAAGATTTTGGAGAGAAAGGGTTTGATTCGTGCCCTAGATTTTCCAACGGTTTTCAAAACAAAATGGATAAAAATAGTGTTGAGTAGGATACACAATGGATTTCTATGGTTGGAAGGAGGACCAATCAAGATTTAAAGATAATTGTTCATAGGGTGACTGGTTATCCAACCCTAGATCAGCCAAAAACCCTATGAAGCAACTCAAAAGAGGCAATTGAGAAGAACACAGGTGCAAAATGGAATAAGCACAGAATGACAATAGATACCATCACTAACCCATTACTTAATTTTTTTGTTAGGGTTATTTTTCATAAATTTTATCAGTCAAGTAGGTTAAATAGTGTACCCTGTATTGCAGTTGATGTTGGTTATAAAATTGCCAAGAAAGATCATACTTATGATCTTGCAGAACATTAAATTACAACAAATAAATGAAAACCTAGGTGCCATTAGGAAGACAAAAAGTGCACAATGTAAATTTGGATCAATACTTGTGTGCATATTCTTCTATGTATAGAATGAATTTTCATCCTTTGGCAAAATAGGTTGGAAGACCAATAGATCAGTGGCTATGCAAATCAATGAATATATTGAGTAGATGGGTGAGAACTTTGAAACTGTTGACAAGCTATTTTGAAGACTTCAAGAAGTCTATGAAGCAGAGGTTGAGGATACCTATCTCCTTAGTAGAATAATACTACAATGACATATGTTTTCTTGTGGATATTAATTACACATACATTTAGGCAGTAGTACACAGAGTGAGATGGTTAAGACCCCTAGGCTATGACATCAATGTTGATGAAGCCTCAGCTGCCATCACCGTACTCCTAGCAGATGAGATTGATAAAAGTGCCAAAATATTTGGTAATTATGATGTAATGAAATCAAAAGTTGAAATGGAGTTGAAGATAGCCTCCACATTGAAAAAGAAAGACAAATTGGTAAAGAAAATCAAGGCCCAATTTGGTGAAGAAGAAGAAGAGGATGAAGAGGATGAAGAGGAAGAACAAGAACAAGCCCAAGAACCTCTTTCTTTGACCCAAGGCATGGGTGAAGACATTGATGAAGAGGGTTTTGAGGAAGTAGAGGAAGCACCAGAACAGGTAGAACCAAAGAAGAGAAAGGCCAAAGCTCAACTTGTGGCAACAAAGGCTAAAAAGATTGCAAAGCCAAGCCAAGCAAAGCCTTCAGCACCAACAACCAAGGCAAATAGAAGGGCCACTAAATAGAAGGCCAAAGAGCAAGTCAAAGAAAAGGCCAAGACTAATAAACAAGAAGGGCCAGAGCAAAAAAAGCAAAGGAGAAAATACATTGCACAATGAGAGACATATGATGAAAGAATAGAATATGAAGATACAAGCTAGTTTAGAGTGGTGAGTCATCCACCAAAATCTAATCTTGAGAATCTCTATGAGAATGTTAAGAATAATGTAGATTTATTTGATATGAAAAATATTGATTTTGGAAAACTTAGTGGAGAAGAACAAAATTTGATTGAAGAATCAATATATACAATGATGTTTAAATTCATGAACTCTCCACTTGAATTAGACAATACAATGCCTAAGGATTTGTACAATATTTTTTAAAATAAGAGGCCTTAATGTTTAAACTTGGAGAAACAAATCAGAGAATCCACACTAGCCTAGGTGATGCCAGATTTGACAAGAGGACAAATTGTCAAAGCAAACAAACAATATGGTGGAAGGTTTGTACCCAATTATAGAGCATTTAGTATCCTTTAGAACAATATTGAAGATGTTGTCAAGAAATCTAGCCAAATGTGGAAATTGATCTATGGATTGACAACTGTTAAAGAATGAGAGGAAGATCCCTTTGAGGGAAGAAATAATGATGATGAAAACAATGATAAGGAGGAAGAAGATGTAGAAAAGGATACTACTGTGGAGGAGACACAAAAAGAAAAAGATGACATGGCTACAACTAAAGAGCAACAGGAAGAACAGAGTGTGCAAGACACACAAATGCCTAGCATGAGCCCTCCACATGATAGAAGCATGCCTGCAAAAACTATAATTATTAAGGATGTTCTTGATAATTTAGATCAGAAAATCAATCCTTTAACTGTAGAAAATCTCAAGAAGATTCTTGACCAATCCACACTACAAGACAGATTGTGTGAGAATCTAGTATTGGTCAGTGTTGATGAACTTTAGAAGGTAGTAGCTGACATTACAAGGGATAAGGTGAACACACAAGGACCACCTTCTGCCATCCCTTCAGCTACTAGTGCTCAATATTTAACACAAAAATTAGTAGACACATCCAAAAAGGTTGACACAACTGATAAAGTTGATTTGGTTAAACAACAATAGACTGCAAGAGAAAAGGAAAAAGAAACCACAAACCTACAACACAAACACAAGGTGCAAGTCAGATCATTGTAATTGATGGAAGCAGATTTAAAGAAATTAAGGACATTCCAAAGGAGAAGAAGCAAGAGGCCACTCAAGCATTGGTAACACTATCAACATTTGACACTCCTACAAAAGTCCTTCAAGAGCCAAGCACTAAAGTGTTACCATTGCAAATATTAGCACTAGGTTCAAGTTCCTCCAAGGTTGCTAAGGTAATTCACTATGGAGATGTAACTCTAGATGAAGAAATAGTGATACCTAAATATGATTATGCAACCATAACATTAGAACCAATAGGCATAATGCAACAAGCCTCGAAAAAGAAGAAAAAATAGGAAATACTCAAAAAGGAGTATAGATAGAAGCAAACATTACAAGAAATCAAAGACATCTTCTTGGATGTATTTAGTTGGAAAACACCTAAAGAGTCAAAGCCACTATCAGAATAGTTATCAAAAATTGTGGAATAGGTGAACAATGACGACTAGGACACCAATGCAAAACTTTTGGAATGGTCTAAAAGGAAATTTCAAGAAAAAGTAAATGAAAAGATATCTGGTGACATAGCACTGCAGCTGTATGAATGAATATGCGGCCTCTGCTAACACACACACTTCAACACAATCTTTATTTGTGGATTCATCCCGGAATGAACATTGGATTGTTCATCTGAAAATCAACTAGCAAGGCGACCTGTTGCCTTCTATCTAAAGGGATTTTGCTTATTAGATATCCTCAGATTTGAGGTGTTAAGCAACCAGACCCTCTAAGAATGAAGGATTTAAGAAATGAAATTAATCTATATGATTATGCAGATTAATCTAGAATGAGAAATGCATTCCAATCTAAGAATAAGTAAAGGAAACTAGATTAATCATATGCATATTATGCTAAATGAAATTAAGCTAAGGATGCAAATGTATGTAAAATATGAGCAAATATGAGCAAATGTGAGCAAATGTGAGTATGAATTCCAGCAGCAGTTTGATGCAAATTCCAAATTCATCCTCTCCTAAAATGAAGAGATGAGGCTCTCTTAAATAGACTTTCCTGGAATCCATCAATGGTTGAGATCGATTTCAATCAACAGTCAGGATTAAAGGTGAAGTTCAATCATAAAGGAAGATTCCCAAATTAAAGGGAGTTAACTAATTTAATTTGAGTAGAATAAGGAGTTAACTAATTTAATTTGAGTAGAATAAGGAGTTAACTGATTTAATTTGAGTAGAATAAGGAGTTAATTGATTTAATTCCTTTTTGATCAACAGTGAACTGGGAATTTCCCTTTTTGAATTGAAGAAGGATTTTGGAGAGATATTTAATTTAATAAAATGAGATATGTTCTCATAAATATATTTCCTATTTAATTAAATAATTTCATTTAATTAATTAGAGAAACTTTCTTATTTAATTATATAACTATATTTAATTAATTAGGAATTACTCCTATTTAATTAAATAACTTTGTTTAATTAATTAAAGAATAGCCTTCCATTTAATTAAATAATTTTCTTTAATTAATTAGAAATACCTTTCTCATTTAATTAAATAATTACATTTAATTAATCAAGATAGGCGTATTTATTAAATTAAATAAATTTAATCCCATAGTACATTAGTCTTAGGAGATAATTTAATTTAATAAAATATAAATACTTTTAAATTAAATTATAATTAAATCAAGTAGGTTGAATGCGACTAATATGAGTACATACTATAGGAATTAAATAAGAAATGTGATGAATGCAGATTAGGGTCTTCTGCATCTGACAATTAAGTCAAGTAGCGAGTTACACCAAGAATGTGTCTAATGAATAGGACTTTAGCAATGATCAAAATAGACCAGAATTGGTATCATGGCAATGAGCCAATTTTGGGGTATTACAACAGCAAGTTGAATTGGCTACAAAAATTGAGAAAGTGAAGAAGGTACTTGAGAACATATTCTCATTGCACATCAAATTGTGTGATCCCACACTCTTCACACAAGTAACAAGCCATAGAGATTTGAGTCTAGAGAGAAATTTTAAAGTATTAGGTATGCATCTACCTTTGAACCTAGCTCAGAGTGAGAAGCATTTTCATTCATTGCTTCAATCATAGAGTCAACTAGTTGTGTTAACAATAGAAGAGGCTAATATAAGAGCCAAGTTGATTAACATCCAAGCCTCCCTTACCCCCCATATGGAGATACTCCATAAAGAACTAGGATTTCCAAATTTTTTTTTGAAGAAAGATCTTAATCTTTCTACAACTGATGGACTAGTTCACCTTGCAACAAAGTTAGCAATCTAGATAAAGTCATTGGATGTTGCACGTGACAATTGGGATGCTACTTTGAAAATAATCATGGAAGTCCACAAATCCTTTTTGGACAGATACACCATCAGTATATAGACTCTTTGACATAAGTGTCAAAAAGGGGGGAGATAAATAAGCAAAGGGGGAGATGATAAAAGAATAAAAAGAAGATACAAGTGAATGAAAAGGGGGAGATAAACAAAGGGAAAATAAATCAAAGGGGGAGAAAACAGAACAAAGAACAATATAGCATATTAGATAAAGAGTATTAGCACATTGAAGATAGTATCAGCAAGAGACAAATCTACTCAGAATGGAGAACATTTTTTTGATACAGATCAAGCACATTAACTCAGGGGGAGTTATAAATTTTGAGGTATATAGTCTATTACAAAATTTTGAAAATTTTAAAGTTTTGTATATAAGTCGAGTTGTGAATATATTATACTCAAGAAGGTTAGATTGATTATGTAAAGTCAATTGTTTTAGACATTCATGTCAAAGGGGGAGTTTGTTGATCTTAGATTGTTTTGACAATTGAGTGTCAACACACTTAAGTCATTCACTAAGATCATGCCGAACTAGTAATGTATGTCGAGTATGATATGTAAATACAAGACTATGCTGAGTTGCAATGAGTGTTGAGTCACTCATGTGCTGAGTCACTCAAGTACTAAGAAGACAATACATGTCGAGTGATTCAAGTGCTGAGCAAATAGTAGATGTCGAGTAGTTCAGGTGCCAAATTGGAAATAGAATTACAATATGTGTCGAGCATCAATAACTTCAAGTGTCAAGTATCATAGATTGGACATAATTTTTTATGATTGCAAAAACAACTATGTAAACCATTTTTTCAGCTGACCAAAGGATAGAATACAATATTTTAAAGATAAGGATGAATCTATATGTGAATTCCCTATGCAATTACATGCAACCAATCAAAAAAAAGGAAGGATTAAGTGGAAAAAAGGATGAATCTCAGTTGTAGATTCATACCTAACCCTAACTTCATGATGAGTGTGTACGGAATTGAAGTAGAAGAGTAGTGAAGTTTGCATGCGAAAAACATAGCATTCACAAAGACTTAGAAGATATAGAGAGTGAATTGTAGAATTAGTTTAAAAAGAACAAAGGATAGAGGCTACAACATTGACATACTAGATGAGAGAGGATCAAGGACACTGTACGAATTTGATCTTTAATCAGGTAATCACAAGATCTATGCTGAAACATCCTAACAAGTGATTTTAGTTAAATCTCCTAGGTAGACTATTGTAAATCCTTTAACAAGGTGACATTCCAACTAGATGTTCTAAAATCCTTTAGCCAAACACACTTTTAATAGGGTGTTGAAATCCTCTAACAAGGTGGGACATAACAATCCTTGTAAGCCTTTAATAGGGCAGGCCTTTCACAAGGCAGATCATGTTTCATGGTCAAACAATTGTAACCTTAATTTGCTATACTTTATTATTGTAGTAGTGAAGAATTGTGGGTGTCATCCCCACCCTAGTTTTACCTTCTCTTTGAAGGGTTTTCTGGTAATCATATCAGGTGTCAAATGTGTGATTTCTTATGTGTTTACATGATTTAGATGTATGTGCTTTACATGTTATTTCAAGTTTATCTATTGAATGCATGGGATGGATGAGTAGTGAAAAGTTTTTATGGGTTCATGTTTTAACTATTGATTCACCCCCCCTCTAAGAATTTTATCTTTCCTACTTGTAATTCCAATGAAGGAAAATTGTAGAGACAATGAATGGTACAAGGCATGAAAAAGTATTAAGGTGCTTGCCCATGGAGGCAAAACCATGCCATGACTGGATACACCCAAGAACGTATTTAGAAAGGGGTGTTGTAACAAAATGAAACCTATCAAAAAGGAACTTACATCTAAAAGAAAACCATCAAAAGGGGATGGAAGTCCAGACCATTTACACCCTTGTTTAGATCTATAGGTAGTGTTGTTTCCTATAAGCGAAGAACATAGTTGAAATTATGAGCAGTGAAGAAACTCAATGTGGTACATGTAGCATTGTAGTAACTTTTACCTGCTAAATAATAGGCATAATATACCTTGAAGAAAGAAAGCCAAAATCCCCTAAATGATTTACCTAAAGCCTCAGAGATCATAACTCTTGAAAATATTTTGCATAAAGTTTAGATAGGAAAATACATTACTAATAATGACTCTGTCATAATACAAAAGTCATATAATTACGGGTGATCTAAACTATTATTACAACAAATTGTAATTTTCTTGATAGTGTAAAGATCTTGACTCCAAGTTGTCATTTTTGGGTGATTTCTAGCAACAATCCTACAATGTTTTAAAGAAAAAAATTCTAGACAAAGCAAAGGGTATCATAGGAAATAAAAGCTTTGGTTGAGAATAATTTGGGGAAAGGTGTAGTGCCTCTCATGTTTGTAGTCTGTACCTTGTCTATTTTTTATTCGAGAGATACTTGAAACTCTTATTATATGTTCCTTGAGATAACTTGAGGTTCGAAAGTTATACTTTGATTTCAGTACCATAGATGCTTTACTACTATGTTGTTTAGTTTATCATATTTGCATGTGGATGTCATTTTGAGATGACAATAGATCTATGATGATATCCAATTATCTTGTATTTGGACATATTTTCTGATTATGTTATGTGATGGATTTTATGCTATGGTTATTTACTTCATTCTTGTCTCTTTATGCTTTATGCGAATATGAGTGATGTAAATGGATTATTTAGGTATAATTGAATAAATGGTTAAATTAGTTATTTAATGCATTTATTGCTTCAATTATGTTATTATATGCAATTGCACTTGATTGTGTGTTTTATTATGTAGGATTTATATACCTCATAGTGGCACATGGAGTTAGTGATTCAGTTATTCATATTTTACCAATGTCATCCCTGTATGGTTGATGTATCCTTATTTTAATTTTTTAAATTAAAACCTTTTAGTGGTTATTAAATCTGAACTCATATGCATTATGTGATTAGACCAGTGAGCGTGTCTGTGCATTTAGAGGTTCACATTGTCATGAAAGTTGTTAAGTTAATTTCTATGATTTTGGGTTTTTAGGATTTAAATCTTATTGAATTAAATTTATGGAAGCTTTGCCTTAGGTGAATTCCTATTATGAGGAATAACCTATTTTCCTTTGGGTCAAATCAGAGTCTAGCTAGTCTAACTGGCTATTTACCCTAATTGATAATTCACTCAAAAACTGAGTAAGTATTGAAAAAGGGATTTGTTTGTCACTTTTCAATTTTGCAATTTAGAATTGGAGAGCTTTTCTAAAATCCTCTTTTTGAAGGATTGGTTTTTTGTTTGTTGTGAGAGTTTTTAGCATGGGATCTTTGTGAGGTTAGTCTTTTTGGATCTACCTTAGGGAGACCTTGCTTTGCCATCACTTTCGATAGTATCGATAGGTTATTTTTTTTATCAAGCTGATTTAAATTTCTGCCCCTTTTGTTGTCAAGTAGGGCTTTCTCATTTTATTTTTTTGCTTTTATTTCTGGTAGTAGTTTATTAGGAGGCTAAGAACTAGTGTTCTCATCTATTTTTGTCTACTAGTTCTACTCGGTTGGTTAGGTATGAACATTTTCCCTATTTTTGGGATGGGGGTTTGGGGTTTCACACCGTTATGTTGGTCATTTTTGCATATGGTTTCTGAACCCACATATTTTTGGATTTTCAAGGATTTTGCACCCAAAGATCAAATGGTTTTTTATTTCAAAGTTTTCCAATTTTGGATTTTTTACCTTGTTTTACGTGTCACCCTATTTTCTCAAGTTTTCTTAGCGTGATGTTGGTTGTGGACTTGGATAATCCATTTGGATGTTAGTCAGACCATTGTTGCACTTATATGTTGCATTGGGATGTGTGTCACATCCATCCTCCTGAGCCTATTTTCAATTGAGTGACTTTCTAATTTGTGTTCTCATCCCATCCTTGTGTTATGATCTTTTTGATGGTGGTACACCACATGTGAGTACGTGCACGTACATTTTTTGGGTGACTTGTGAGGTCTAATCTTCCGTGGTACTTCAAAAAGTTATGATCATATTGGGGTTGGGTTGGGAATTTGCATGCCTACAGGCATTCATCATTGGATGAGCATGAGTAGGGTAGGGTATCATATGGAGGGGGCTTCTATCTTGCAGCCTAGTGTCATGATGCCATAGGGTTGGTAGAGGAAGTTTTAAGTAAGTGATAACTAAATAAAACACTAGGTGGTAATAAAATTTCAGATAATAAAACAATGCTTCAGTGTAAGAGCCTTCCATTGGGAAGTTGAGTCTACACAGATCCAAGCTTGGGCTTTTGGATGCCAAGCGACTCTCCATGATGTCAGCCCCTACTTAGAAGTCCATTGAGTGTCTGACCAAGACCTATAGTTTATACATTGTTTATGTTCTTGGTTTTAGTCATCATACTATCTGGCATGAGTGTTAGCCATGGGCGTTTACTTTATGTGTATTTGTGGTTGGATCATTATCTCCATCAGCATGACAAGAGTGGACCTATGGGTTCCACATGGTTGGGAAGTATAGCTACCTATACCATTGTTGGGGACCAGTGTACAGAGATAGCCTATTGTCCTAGTGCAACCATTGCTAGATGTTTTCACTTGGTACTTCAGGTTCGGGAGTATGTTTTCTTGTGTTTTATGCTTTCACTGGAATGCTTTTATATCATTTTTAGATGATGTTAGTTTATTGATGCATTTCCTCTTTATGATGATTAGCATATGATAGATGATGTTATCTGTTTTGTAGAATTATCTTATGCTTTACTTCTTGTATGTTAGATTTCCTTGTTCTTATTTTGTAGCATGTTTTAATAGTGACATCCTCATAAGATAACACCAACAATCTAGTCAATAGTTTGGGATGTTATACATGGGGGATGGCTAGGGCCCACGATGGTTTTATGATGCTATTATGGTTGGGAGGAATTGCATACTTAGTTTGTTTGTTATGTTCATTGTGATGTTACTTTAGTTTATTGCAATGTTGTTTTAGTACACTGCGATGTTTCCTTTTGTACTTTCCCTTCACTGCTATATTAGATGGTTAGAGGTAGGTTCTGTCTTGTGGCCATTTGTTCAAGTGTCTTTTCCCCAATTTGTGGATCTAGTACTCCCTAGTGTGGAGGAATTCATTTTCTAGCTTTCTTCCCTTAACATTTCCTAGTTTGCTATTTTGGATTTTTGTGAAATTCATAGTTTCTCACGAGAGAATGCAAGTTCTCACGTGGTGTGTTAGATCTTCTCAGGAAACTTCTTGCACTTTCTTGTGCGTAACCCAACACTAGTTTTGGGTGTCTTGGTTGTTTGGTCAAGTACATTCTTATGCCATTTGATGCACATCCTCCCGTGGAAGGTATGTTCTCGCGTGCCGTGCTGCACATCCTCTCACAAGATTTCTATCTCCTATTGGTCCTCACATGAAAAATAGGGGGCATCCCCACTAGTTTTTGGTGATTTTTTTTTGGTCATTCTAGTACCCTTTGGGTTTACTTAATTTTCCATGATTTGATAGATCTTAGATTCTTTGTGATGTTGTCATTTTGGGTTTCCCTTTTTCATTGTGTGTGTCAATTCAGGGAGATTCATTGGTTGCTAGGATGGTGGTTAAGTTTTTGGTTATGATCCTTGTGATCCATGTATGATGTTGTCTTGTGCACTCATACTTGTTCAAAAAAAAATAGCTTGGCTTGTATTTCATCCTTGTTCCAAGGATCTTCAGGTGGGGCATTACAAAAGGTGTAATAATATGAAAAATAGGCCAATCCAGAATCCCCAATTTTCCTCCAAGATTAGAGGAACTAAGCACATACTTTCTATGGTTAAGAATGCACAACAAATTTCCTCATAAGACTGATGGCCATTGAGACACCTTCAAAACAACTCAAAATAGTCTTCATTAAAGTCTATAACCTTGAGGAAGCAAAACATAAAAACAACTACTGGAGTTTGAAATAATTGCTTATTTCCCACACATGGCAAATGTAGTAGTATGATTGATACCCCAATATGATATCTAATACACAACAATAAGGAGGAAGGAGAAAAAATGATTCATTAACAAGAATGCAAAATGAAAATAAGAGCATAAAATACCTTCATTACGGAGAAATCATCAAACGTATGATGTGGTATGAAGCAAGCAAAATCCCTACAAATATGGAGCATAAGGCAGTCGGTTGATGCACACAGTAAATGTTAGTCCACCACAAAATGAAAGACACATAATAGGTAATAGATCAACTCTATTAGTAGTCAGGCATGAGAGCAAGAGGCCTAGTAGGTCTATGGCGAACATTGAACAAAGGAAGCAACAAGGTGTGACAAATACGTCGCAACATCCATATCCCCAAGCAAGCAATGTTCCAAAGCCGAGCAAGCCCAACCAACACTTGAGAAAGGGATTCCAGCTTGGATGGGACAATTCTGGTCGAGAATCCCATAGTAAATAGCCTAATTGACTAATAAGCCCAATCCTAATCTAATGGTCATTAATGAATAAGGTTTTATTATGAAATATCCCACAGACAATTTTAATATTTTGATAAATTAAAATTACATAGTTTTTAAAAACATTTATAATTTTAATAAGTATTTAAATAATTACTAAATATAAATCTATTATTAGTACTTGCCGATAGGCAAATACTATTGCAATCACTACTATTTAACTAGTTATTAGTTAAATCTAGTTGAACCAATTGCAAAGAAGTATTTTTAATATGTTTAAAATGCATCTTCTTTTACTAAAGTCTACATAAACAATATTTAATTTTAAAAATTTAAAATTCATTTTTCTACCTATTCATTGGATAATACCTTTGGGGTCTTATACACGCTTTTCTCAGATGATTCCTATAAAATAGGATAATAAATGCATGTGCCCCTCATTCTATACATTATGTTATTTATTTTAGATTCATTTTACTTTGTGACATTCATATTTTATTTTCAAATTATTTTCAATAGTTTAATATTCATATAGCTTTTTTTAGTAATATATGATAAGGAAAAAATATTTATAATTATATTTAATATTATTATATAGTATAAAGATATCATTTTAATTAAATTAGGTTTGTAATTAAAAATAAATATTTTAATCATTATAATTACAATTATTGTTGAAAATAGGCAAGAGCTTGAATAATCACAACAAATACTAATAATTATAATACCTTGGCTACCTTCCATTAAAAAATATTAATGAAAATATATCTAATAGTAATAACAAAATAACAAATATAATGAAATAACAACTACTATTAAATTAATTATTATACTATAATATTATTTTTAAAAAATTATTATAAATAATTACTATATTCGCAAGTACTAGCCACTATGTGGCACTTCTTCTTATTATTATTAAGATGTGTTAAAAAATTCAATTTCATTTGTTCTTGGTCTTTTATTGTACCATTTAGGAGTTGAACAAGTAGGTCTGACTTGACATCTATAGACAATACCTCATTATGATGTGGACTAACCCACCTAGGGGGTTAAGTCCAAGGATGGCTTTCTATGCTGAGCACTTTTTGGACATGCAAGATGGAATTATTGCTTGACCCAAATATTTATCTCAGAGTTAGTGCCATACTCTTCAGTTCATGTTAGGATCTTTCTGGGTTGGTTCCCACTGTCTACAGGCCCAGATAGACCACCACATTGATAGAGAGGACTATATTTGCAGGCTATACACATTGGCCAAGACCGATACTGAGTTACACTTCATTTTCCATTGCCCTATTTATTATTAGATCAAAGGGAGATTTTATCGTTTATTCAGAGAGTGCAACTCATTGACCTCCTTCTTTAGCTACATATATTAGAGATGTTTGAAACTTTATCTCTGGGAGGCAATGCAACTTCATGACCACACCCTACAGCTTCTATTCCCCTTGAAATAGGTCAAAGAGCATCTCATTAAGGACTTCTTCTTGCCCCTACCCTCTAGGTGGGGTGTGAAGAGACCCTCAAATACCTTCACCACTGTTCACTCCAGATCTATGTGACCTCATAGGGCTACATCTTAAAACACATAAGACACATGATTAATTCCACTTTTGATGCTTTTAGATTCTCCATCTTATGACTTTAAGACACATTTGATTAGCATGCAAAGTTCTTTCCAACTTGATAGCGATGGTCAAAAAATAAATTGAGTCAACCAAAGTAAATCATGTGTGAAAACTTCGAAAATAAGGAAATAAGAATGTTTTCTCTTTAGAGCATTCAAGATTGAGTGTTCTTTTTAAGCCCCAAAGTTGAAATGTGTCGATTTGCAATGTTCTTTAATACCCAAAATCAAATGTTTATTGCAATGTTAACATTCATTCTATGAAAGATTTCAAATCCCTTAAGGCATTCAAGAGCATGTTTGCGACATTCATTCCATAAAATATTTTTTTCATTTGAATATGCATTCAAGATTGGATTTGTTTGTTTTAACTTTGGTCATTCAAGAGTTTGTTTGATTTATCCAATTAAGTCCAACATGCATTCAAGGACAAGTGTTTAGAAATTCAATTTTATTTATAAGAAAAACATGCAAGAAACATGGTTAGGTATTTGTAGAATGCTCCAATTTGCAAAAAATCACCTTGATTAGTCACCCAAAAATCCCCAAAATGAAAGCTTAACTATGGGAAAAAAATTTAAAACTTTTTTGGTTATTTTTATATGCGTAAAAATGCTTAAATTTTTTTTTTTAAAATTAAAAAATTTCCCTACTAGAAAAAAAAAACTTTCACAAGTGGTTCAAAAAAATGCTCATTGGCCGAGTGTTGGTCAATGGTGGTTGGTCATGGGTAGTCGAGCTTAGCAAAGGGCTTGTTGGTAGGTGTTTTGGGGAAGCAACGAAGGTTGGTGGATGTGGAGTTTAGGCCAAGGTTGGAGGGAGAGGGTTTTGGTAGAGGTTGTAGGTCACGAGTGCAAAGGGATCTACTAGGAGATAGCCACAAAGTAGGGCGGCGATGGTGGAAGTCTTCAAAGGCCACGAGGGATGAAAGAGCAAATAGCCACAGGATGCAGGAGGGGAGAAAAAAAGTCGAGGGTTGGAGAGAGGTGGGGTTGAGGTTGTGGAGCATTGAGGAGGGGGTGGGTGTAGCATGGGTGACATTGAAGAGGTGGAGAAGGAGGAGCAAGCCAGGGTATAGAGGGAAGAGGGGTGTCGCTGGGTAGGAGCAACATCAACGATGAAGGAAACCAGCTAGTGTGGGTGAGGGTGTGGTCAGTGTGAGCCACAAAGGCTGTGAGGAGGTCAGAGGAGGTGATAGAGGTCATGGGTAGTAGAAGAGGAAGTTGTGGCAGGAGTAGATGCAGGTTAGGCTAGGTGACAGTGGTGTGGTGGTGGTGCGATGGTGGCGCCTATGGGTGCCACCGTTGGTGCTTGCAATTTACTTTTTTTGAAAAATATATTTATATATAGATATCAAAAAAAGAAAAAAATCAATCAAGAAAATGAAATAAAAAAATAATTTAAGAAAAGAAAAGGTGAAATTTTTTTAAAAATTGAAAAAAAGATTCGCCTTGTGGTTGTGGGATCGTCCCACCAATCGTGCCAAAATATAGAACAAGAAGTTAGCATGCAAAGAACATCAAAAAAATTGATAATATTCACAAACTAAATAATGCTCACATATAAGATTAGAAAAAAGAAGGTGTAAGAGAGTGTAAGCCAAATGAAGACACTTCAAAAGCCTCCTTGATCGTGTTGATGTGTCCTTGGATGGAGATGTGCGCTCAAATGTTGCTCAAGCTTCAATGGAGGAGATGACTCAAAATGTAAGTGTGGATGGATTTTTCCATTATGATGGTATTTTGGTAGTTTTTAGGCTCTCAAAATAGCATTATAACTCTAGCATGGAAGTGGATGATCCTTTGTGAAGGATGAAGGGTTTAATTAATAGGCAAAGGATGTGAGGATGGAGGGTCAAGATGCAAAGATGAGGGATGGATAGGATGCAAGGAGAGGGAAACACATGGATTGTGCTTTCTCAAATCCATATCCTTGTGACAAGTCTCACAAGGAGAGATGATGTGAGAAGATGGAAAAAATGGAGGGGAAAGTTGAGGGGTAATAGAGTTATGATGGGGATGGTGTGTGTTAAAGGAATGTAAGAGAATGTAAGGGATATGTAAGGAGCCATTAATTCTTTGTAAGAGCATTTAATACATGTGGGTGGGGGTGTAAGAGGGGTTTGACTTTAGTTTGGCTTAGGAATTATTAATCTAGGATTAGAGTTGTGCACATGATTAGGGTAAGGATTAGGCTTAGATTAGAGGGGGGATTAGGATGCAAGTGGGTTAAGTACTCAATTAGGTTTAATTAGTTGGTTAAATATGATTAGCATGGGTGAATGAGTTGGATTAAGCTAAGGATAAGAATTTAGGAATAGTTAGTGGTTAGTGATTGATTTATTAAATGAACTATTTAATAAAAGGGAATGTGCAATTAAATTAAATAGGCATAGTGTAATTATTTAATTTAATAGGAGAATGGTGTTTTAATTGATAATTAGACTTTGGATTGTCATTTAAATTTATCAAATGGACTATAGTTAATTAAATGAATTAATTAACTAGGGGATGCCAATAAATTAATTAAATATTAAATACTTAATTAATGATGCCTTAGGAGATGACTAAATAGGATTACTTAAATGATATAATCAAATTTAGGTGTCTACACCATGCACCTTAGTGGGCTCCACACAACAACCTAACAAATTGACCTAATAAAGGCTCTTCCTTTTAGCCCTATCTTGGGGTTTAAGGAAAGAAATTAAAATATTTCAAAACAAACACTAAAACTAAAGGAGGATTCAAATACCAACTACTAAGCTCTACTAAACTTCTAAGTCTTAGGGTTTCAACTATTCATTAAGGCGTTCAAACTGTAGGTCCTAGTTGAGGCTAATAGGTCTAAAACACACACTCAAACTAAAAACTCACAAAACCCTCAAAGAAAATGAACAAATGAACTTAAACACACATTTACCTTATCAAGAGCTTTCAAACTTCCAAATTTTGGTCTCCCAGCCATTGAGGAGATAACTGATCATTCAAACCCTTGCCTCAATGAGGGTTTCATTATTATTTAAAGTAACTTTCCTCCAATCTCCATTATCTTGCCTACCCAACACTTCCAATGGGTTCTTCAACATCCTATGAATGACAACAACCCTCCAACACCATATAGATTATACACAAGCCCCTATCATGTTTCTTGAGTGCTAATCCCTTGTATTCTTCATGCAACAACAAATGTCTTATAGATTCATAGCCAACTCCACTATAAGGAGTAGGGGTATGGTGTAAACCTACAAGATGGCAATCTATATAAAAAAAAAAACCTCTAAATCTTCCCTAACTCCATACAATGAGAACATGCAGCTACTATGATACTTCACCTCAAAAATACATAGAATTTACTATCCAACCAGTGGGTAAAGAGAACTTAGACAAATAGCCAATGAAGTTAGGCACACATGTAGCATTAGCATTTATTCTAGACTTCATTCAACTTGGTATAACACTTTTGAACTATAACATCCATGAGGTAAGGGAGAAAGTACCAAGATGACATTCAAATACCAAATACACAAGTAGATATGACAAAAGAAACTGATTATATTACCACACCATACTCTTCCTCTCTCCTTTCTACATTCCATCCCCATATGCATGAGATTGCTTTCTTTATGTAGTACAATGACCTTTTAACTCCCCAAAGATTTCATACAAGATGGTTGACCTTCCATCTTCAAAAAACTATCATTTTGCAAAAAATGTTGACATCAACATTTTTTGACAACTTTACATTTTTTGACACATTTTTGACAATTTTCTTTTTTTTCTAACTCATGCCTATTTGGAACCATATATATTTACAAAAGGCTTAAAAATTACATGTTTAATTCATTTGTGACCTTGCATGACATTTTAACCCCTTAGGGCCTTGACTGACATTGACCAACTTGATTGATCCTTGACCTTGGTCTACATGACCTTGATTGAACACCTAATTAAATTAATTAAAATAACTATTTCACTAACCTATCATGACTCAAAACATACTAACTATGATCCTAAATTCAATGGAGATGGTCAGGGTGCTCCTACACCATACTCCCTTTGTTAAAAAAACTCAAGTCCATTACCTACTTGTTCAGTTGCTTGACAATTTATCCAACCATTTTACTTTGTCTTCTTCATCTTCACATTGTTCCAAATGATCCTTATCTTTGCTACTCTTCTTGGAGGCCAAATTGTGATCTTTCTTTTTTACCCTATCTTCGACTATAGTGATAATCATAATAGTGCCAATGTTCGGTGGCTCTTTTATCTGAGATACATTGGCTCCACATGAACCAATATTTTTTATTTTTACACAAGATTTACCTTTCCTTGGTGACATAAATACAAAACTTTGACTGTTCAGCATACCAATTGCCAAAAATGATGGCTTCATCTAATTCAACAACTTTAACCTTACTATTTTTACTTCATTTTTCTGCACTTCAATTGTGTTTATTGTCCATGGATAACTCATCTCCTCTGCATTAATAGACTCCAATTCTATATTTTTTGTGGTCTTGCATTGAACCATCCCACCTTCTTATCATCTTGAACCTCTTCTTGCATGGGGGTTATCTTTGCAACTTCATTCCTCTGATTACATTATGTTTAATTCCAATATTTCTTGCTAATAATAGAAAAAAAAATTTCCTCTCCAAGGGCCATGTCCCTATTCTCTACATAAATTGAGGTCTTCTTTACCTCTTTCACTGATTCAATCTTTAAATGGCCTTTCTCTTTACTAATATCATCAACATTTATAGTCATAGGGTTGACTATCTGCTCCATGTTTCTTTCATGTTGCAGGGAATTTACTACCTCATCATGTTCAAACTCTTCTTGTATGTCCTCTTCATCATTTATGTCCTCTATTTTGGACATATGTTCTCCCTTTGGCATTGTCATTTGTTCTAACTCAATGACCATTCCTTCTTTCTCTTCTCTTCTTTTTTGTCTTCTCGAGGTGTCTTTGTAGCATACCCATGCCTTCCATATTTCTTCCTCCTATGGTGTTATCCTTGGTGTTTCTCAAACACAAAAAAAATTATCACTTCAACTGCAAACTGTCACTACTTCTCTGTCCTATTTTAACCCCAACAAGAATTAAAAACAATCCTTCTACTTGAAACAAAATCTTGCCCACTTCTATCAAACTTATGCATCATCCATAATTTGATTGAATAGATTGTCTGTACTCTCTGTAGCATCACATTTGCATACATAGTTACGAGAGTAATTTCTAAAAGAATATTTGATTCATAGGCCATTTTATGATATAATTTTGGATCACCTATCTAATTAGGTTGAAATTTTGTTCTCACCAAAAATAATAAAATGTAAGGACAATTGTGCCAAAAAGAATGTAAAAAGATGATTATTGTGCACCAATCATGTTTTTTAGCTCTTTTGGCACAATTGTTCTTATAATTTTTTGGCCCAATCTCCAAATTTTCAGTATGTGTTTTGAAAAATTATTCTTGGGATGTGAGTCAAGAAAAAGAGAAATATCAAACTTGAAAAGATGTACATAAATGCAAAAAAATTTTAAACTTCAATTTTATAAACTTACAAAGAGAACCACAAAATTATAAGAGACTATTGTGGTTTGTACTATTTGAAAATTATAGTTACAAGTAATAAAGTTATATACCTTTGATTTAGAGAGAACAAGTAATAGAAATGAAGTATTGTAAAAGGTGCAAGCTCAACTACCTCCCATGTGGATGGCACTGTTAAGTAGAAAATAGTTACATTCATACATGCATACACACATACATGGTTAAGTGCTACCTAACTATGTCCAAAGCATTTACACACTAGAGGCATACTCTACCTACTAGGTTGCCTACATACCCATATAAATAGGATCAAGGCCCTTGAACTACTCACTCTAATGAATAGGTAGTTCTAGTTTCTAATTGTTTTGATGTAGCTGTATTCCTATAACCACTAGTGAGATTTACTCACCTAATACAACTCTTCATCATCATACACCCACTTAGATGAATCAGGTAGTTTTCTATAATTAAAATACTATAATACCCTAGTGCAGCCTTTGTGTTGTAGTTTACAGTTAATGTAAGGTTAACCTATATATGTCCTAACTTGCTCCTTATATAGTTATGTTTAAAAGCTTCTGACAATAATCAATGGGTGTAAATAGACCAGTTAAGTTAATGTGGAACAATTGATTGTTCATTTTATTGTACCTAATTTGATGATAGTTCTATAGGAATTTGTAATCAACCTAGCTAATCAACAACTAGACCAACTGAACTAGGTTAAGGTTTGTCACTTAGCACGGTTGAGTGAGTTTTATTGTTTTATTATTTGGATTATGGAATATGTATGTAGCTAGAACAATTTTTCTTTTTTTCTAATATGTAATAAGCACCTTAAAAAAGATCTCTCTATATTATTATAAAGACTACAAGTTGTGCAATTTATCATGTATTGCATCTACATTTGATTTGCCATTTCTTAAGTTATAAGGGTGTTTCAAGGTTGGGAACCACTTCAACATCCTTTGCATGATTTAGAGGCAATGTCATTATGGCAGTGAGAATAACATCAGTGAAGAGTTGAGTGTAAGGAGTTGCTACCCTGAACATTCAAGAAACATTCAATAACATGTGAAATAAGATATTTAAACATGAATCAACCAATTATGATTTAATTTTGGATCACCTACTTGATTAGTTTGGAATTTTGTTCTCACCAAAAATCATAAAATGTAAGAACAACTATGCCAAAAAGAGCGTAAAAAGATGATTATCATGCACCAATCATGTTTTTTTAGCTCTTTTGGCACAATCACTCTTACAATTTTTTAGCTCAATCTCCAAATAGTTAGTATGTGTTTTGAAAACTTATTCTTGGACTGTGAGTAAGGAAAAAGAGAAATATCAAACTTGAAAAAGATGTACATAAATGCAATTAAATTTTTAACTTCAATTTTATAAAATTACAAAGAGAACCATATAATTATAAGAAACTATTGTGGTTTGTACTATTTGAAAATTATTGTTACAAGTGATAAAGTTATATACCTTTAATTCAGAGAGTACAAATAATGGAAATGAAGTATTACTAAAGGTGCAAGTTCAACCGCCCCCCATGTGGATGACACTATTAAGTGTAGAATAGTTACATATGTCTAGGGCTACCTAACTATGTCCAAGGTGTCTACACACCAGAGGCATACTTCACCTACCAAGCTACCTACATACTTGTATACATGAGATCAAGACCCTTGAACTACTCACTCTAATGAAAGGAGATTAAGGAGATACTAGATAGTTGTGTTGACAAAAGTACTAGAAATAGAACTTATGAGGAATATTTGGTCAAATGGATAGTGAGACCAATAGAGGATTCATCATAGCTAGCAAGGAAGGAGGTTAATCATCTTGGTTTTCCTCTGAAAACCTGAGATGTGACGAGGTCACTTCTCAAATTACCTCAAGTTTATGATGCAAGAGCATCTTGGGTGTAAGGGCAATATTGCATCACCCAAAAAATATTTTTATTTCCAATCTTTTCTATTTTAATGAGGACTAGTAGACAGGTTGGTTACTATTTATGGGAACTTACTATTTTTTAGTAAGTTTTTCATATGAGCCTGGAATGTTCTCATTTTCTACAAGAAGGTTCATTTTAGAGTTGTAAGCCTACCATAAAAATCTCATTGCTCAAGCATTAGTATCAAAGAAGTTATTGCAAATTTTCAGTGGAAAAAATTGCAAAAAAATCTTCAGGCTCACCATTGGAGGCCTTAGAGTGCTTGGATGAGGTCCAAAAACTCGATGGAAGGGTGCTAGTGCTATTCCAAGCCTGTAGATCAGGAGCTGGCATTTTTGAAAAGTGGTTATAATAACCAATCAGAGCAACGGTTCATGAGTTATGGCATTTGGAAGTTGGCCTAACAAAATTTCCAAAATAATTATGTATTTGGTCAACTCTATTTGTATTGTTAGGGTCTCTCAACCCTAGGTATTAAGTTTGAGCATCTAGAACCTTCCCAGGCAACATAAAACTACCTATTTAAGAAAGGCTCGAACATTGTCTAGGGGAGCTCTAGGTAATAGTTGGCAACACTATTTTGCAGATTACTATAATGAAGGCACCCATTTGGGTCATGATATTGTAATTGAGAATTCTATAATTCTGCATTTGCAACAATAGTAAGAAGTCCAAATTTTGTTCTCATATTTGCTATTATTTCTTTGTTTCTATTATGAGTTTATGGTATTAAGGGGGTTCTTAGGTTAGATCCATTTCTTACCAAACAATACTATCAAGGAGACTATAGACCAATGACCTTCAAAATGATTTAACTCTGTACACTAACAGCTTGAAGAAAACCTATCTAATAGCAATGAAAGATACATTTCGATGAAACCTAATCTACTCTACCAATATGTACAAGTTGTACCTCCCAAAGAAAACAATATAATTCTAACACAATACTACCATAGATATTTGTACATAAGTACAAAAAACTATATTTGCAATCCAAATTTTGATTAACCTTCTCCAAGAATTGAAATCTATGTTTATATCCCAAGCATGGATGGTTATAACTAATTTAAGAAAAAATTGCTCCATTCTTGCAAAAGTTGTCAAAGTTGCTTGAGCAACTTTTCAAAATTGCTAGCAACTTTTTGCATAATGGACATTTTGGCTCATTTTGACAACTCAATAGTTGAGTGCGAACACCTTAACCTTAGATAAGGTGCATAGGGTCCTAAATTACTCCTCAAACCCATCCTACATCAAAAGAACAAAGCTTCACTATTCTAAGCCAAAATAGAAAATTTTAGCAACTTTTCATCTAGTGAATACTATAGGCTCTTACAAACGTATGGTTGATCAACCTTACATCCTACCCATTGTAATTTATTCAACACACCCATAAACAACTAAACCAACCCCAAAAACACTTAAAAGCATCAAAAGGGGAGGTGCCCTACACCATACTACTCTAGGTTAAAAACTCAAGTCCCTTGAGTTAGGAGGTCTTCAATGGTCACCCCATGTTTTAGAATGTCTGCCTCTATCATCCAAGTAGCCTCAGAATTAGGTAGTCCTCTCCACTTGTTGAGATACTCTTTGTAGTTACCCTTCTTATTCTTCTTGATGACTTTAGAATCCAAGATACTATCCAATTTCATAGGTCTGGAGTAGCAAGTATTTCACCCAGACATCATCCCCCAAAGCTCCAAGAGTGGATTGACCTGAGTCTAAGGGTGGCCCCTTATAGGGATATAGATCACAAACATTGAAGAATGGTGAGATTCCTAAATTAGGAGGTAACTCCACCTCATAGGCATTCTTTCCATATTTGTGCAAAATCTTCAATGGGCATATCTTCTTCATGAGTAGCTTAGTTGGTTGACCCTCGGGTAGCCTCTCCTTCCTATGGTAAGAAAGGACTAGACACCCTACCTTGAACTACAAATATCTTCTTATTTGATTAGCTTTGGCCTTGTACTTCTCCCCTTGTTTTTACAAAGTTTTGGTGACTTGATCATGAAGCTCCTTCATTTGTTTTGGAAATGACTTCCCTTGTGCACTCCTTCTTTTTCGATAACCTGAGATCTCTTAACTCTAAGATCCCTCTAGGATGAGCCCCATACACTATTTCAAAAGGGCTTTTTCTAGTGGTCTTATTGATGGAGTCATTATAAGAAAATTCAGTTTTCCCTATGATATGATCCCATGACTGTCCATGTTGCTTGGTTAAACATCTTAGCAAATTCCCAAGTGATCTATTCACCACCTCTATTTGACCATCTAATTGTGGATGGTAAGATGAAGAGAAAGATACATTTGTGCCAAATTTATTCCATAGGGTCCTCCAAAAGTGACCTACAAACTTGTTATCCCTATCACTTACAATATTCAGAGGCAATCCATGAATCCTCACAAGGTCCCTAAAGAATAGGCCTCCAATTTGAGAAGCATCATTGGTTTGCTTTCTTGGAATAAAGTGTGCCATCTTGCTAAAATGGTCCACTACCACAAAGAAAATATCATTACCCCTTGCTATCTTTGGCAACCCTAACACAAAATCCATACTAAGCCACTCCCAAGGCCTTTGGGGTATGGTGAGTGGTTGATACAATCCACTATTGTTACTTTGTCCTTTTGCTCTCTAGTAGATTTGACATTGTTCCACAAACTTTCTTATATCAGACTGCATCTTAGGCCAATAGTAATGAATATTAGCTTGTTATAGAGTTTTATCCACTCCAAAGTGTCCTCCTAAACTCCCTTTGTGTTTCTCCTTCATAATGTTCTCCATGATTGAGCTTTGGGGTATGCACATAAGGTGTCCCTTAAACAATAAACCTTCCTGCAACACAAACTCACTAATTTCTACCTTGAATTCCTATTGGAATTGCACACATGCCTCATAGGCTTCTTTGAAGTCCTCTTCCTCTTTGTAGAGGTCCTTCAAATCATCCATTCCAATGCTTTATAGTTGGATCTCTTGTATGGTTAAGACTCTTCTACTTAGAGCATCTACTATCTTATTACTAACTCTTTTCTTATGCTTGATAACAAATGTATAGGCCTACAAAGATTCTAGCCACTTTAAGTGCCTTTGATTCATTTTATCTTTCCCATTCAAGAAACTTAAAACATAATTATTAGTATAGAACACAAATTCCCTAGGTAAGAGATAGTGTCTCTATTTTTTAAGAGCTTGCACCATAGCATACAAATCCAAGTCATAGGTGGAGTACTTTTGTTTAGCCTCATTCAACTTCTCTGAGAAGAAAGCTATAGGGTGTCCTTCTTGGCTTAATACAACTCCAATGGACAACTTGTTCGCATCACACTCCACCATAAATAATTGGTTGAAATTAGGGAACCTAAGGGTAGGTAGCTCTACAATCCTTTTCTTCAACATTTCAAATCCTTGGTCTACTATTACTATCCATTTAAACTAATGTTTGATCCCACCTTTTATAGCGTTGAGGGTAGTGGCACATACATGACTAAAATTCCTTAAAAAATTCCTATAGTAGGAGGCCAAACTATGGAAACTCCTAACATCCCCTATGGACCTAGGTGTAGGCCATACAACATTGACTTAACTTTATCAGGGTCCATCTTTATACATCCATTAGCAACCACAAAACCAAGATAAATTTATTTAGTTTTCTTAAACTCACATTTTTCTTCATTGATCATCAACTTCTCTTGATGTAGCCTCCTCAAGACCATATCCAAATGCTTCATGTGCTCCTCCTTGGACCTACTAAATATCAAAATGTCATCAAGGTAAATAATTACAAACTTACTAATGAAATCTGCTAGCACTTCATTCATGAGCATCATGAATGTGCTAGGTGCATTTGTTAATCCAAAGGGCAAAACAAGCTATTCATAGAGTTCTTCATTTATTTTAAATGTTTTTGTCCACTCATCACCAAGCCTTACTCTTATTTGGTGATATCTTGACTTCAAATCCACTTTGGAAAAGTAACAAGAACCTCCTAAATTGTCCATTAAATATTCTATTTGAGGCATTGGGAACCTATATCTGATTGTGATTTTGTTTATAGCCCTAAATTCCATACACATCCTTCATTTCTCATCCTTTTTAGGTGCAAGTACTATAGGTACAATACATGTGCTTAAAATCTTCCTTTTCAAGCCTTTATCCAACGAATCTTGAATCTGCCTTGTTGTCTCTACATTTTGACTTGGTGTCATCTTATAGGTTGCTTTGTTTGGAAAATTTTCTCCAGGTATAAGGTCAATATGATGAATCACATCCCTTATTGGTGGTAAAGCACTTGGCAACCCATTATCCACTATGTCATGGTACCTTTCCAACAATTCTTGTACCTCTAGTGGCATATTGGCTTTCTCCTCAGTCTCTTCCTTTGGTTTCAATATCACTACACAAAAAAACCCCTTCTCCTTTGTCATAGTCTTGAGAAACTGCTTCCTACATGCTTCTCCTCACTAGGTTCTTGCAATGGGTCCATTTGGAATTTCTTGCCTTATTTAGTGATCATGTAGGTATTCTTCTCACCATCATGGATAGCTTTGACATCATACTTCCATGGATGTCCTAAGAGTAGGTGGCATGCATCCATTGGCATGATGTCACATAGGACCTTATCCTTATACTCACCAATCTCAAATTCAACCATACTTTGTTCATCCACCATTATGTTTTTTTTCCCTTATTCAATGATTAAACCTTATAGGGAGTGGCATGGGGTATCCTCCTCAACTTTAGTTTATCCACCATCTTAGTAGACACTATATTTTCATGGGATCCAGAGTCCACTATTACCTTGCAAATCTTCCCATTAGACCTACAAGTTGTCTTGAATAGATGCTTCCTTTATAGAGGCTCTGCAACACTTGACACCTTCAACAAAGTTCTCCTTAGCATTAGGCTCTCCCCATCCACTACTGGCCCTACCTTGGAAATGGGAGAAGTAACACTTTTTATGTCATCCTCTTGAACCAATTGATTTCTTCTTTCCCCCATTGAAGAGGAACTAGCCTTCTCAGGACGTCTGCCTAATGTATGTCTTACTTGGTTGTAGTTATAACACCTACCAGTAAAGATTGAGCTAGACCTTCCTTGTGACTAAAATCTGCCTCTTGGAGGCCCTCTTCCTTTGTATCCTCCACTTTGGAGGGATCCCCTATACTAGTTGCCACTGTTTTTATTAGCCGACTACCCCTCATCAAGTTTATTAGGACCTTGCCCCTTCCAATGTTGCCTCTTCCTCCAAACCCTCTATTGTTATTACCTCTTCTCTTCTAATAAGATTGATTTCTCCTCCTAGCTTTATCCTCTGCTCTTAGTGCCATTCAAAAACACTTATGCATAGTATGAGGGGCCATCATAGTAATCTCATCTTGGATCTCTTGCCTTAAACCATTAAGGTATCTTGCTACCTTTTCCACCTCTTCTTCTTGTCTTGTATCCCTAAGACTCAACCTATTGAACTCCTTAGAATAAGAAGCTACTATCATGTCCCTCTGCCTTAGATTCTACAATTTTTGATACATCTGGATCTCATAGTCAGTGGGCAAGAACCAAGCCTTGATTCTAATCTTCATTCTCTCCCATGCTACTATCTTCTTCTTCACTATTGCTACCCTATCATCTTGCATTGTATTTGATCACACTAATTTTGATCCCTTTAGCCCAACCTTAGTATAACTAACCCTTTTTTCCTCTTGCACTTCCTTATAGTCAAATTGGTTATCAATGGTTTCCAACTAATCTAAAATTTCATCCCCATTTAGGCTACCACTATAGTAAGGGATGTGTTCCATATTGTCTTTGTTAAGAGACTTAAAGGATTCCAAGAACACCTTCTTATCCTAGTTCATCTCCTCCTTACTTTCTGTTGTCTCCCCTACGAGGTCTTGATCTTCCTCATCACTTTTATCTCCCCATTTTGTAATCATTTTCTTCCTCTTTATCTCTGCTTGGTTGGCCTTGGCCAATAGGTCCTTGACCAAGTCCACTCTGACACCCTTGCTTATTGCCTTTAGTGGCATATTATCAGCTTCTTGGCTCCCTTTACTTCTTTCTTCATTATACATGTACCAACCAAAAAGTTGGCTTTGATACCACTATGATGTAGAGGACTTAGGTATCATAGGGTTTCTTCACTCCAAATGCTCCTTTGCTTTCCCTAACCATCCAATGGTTTAGGATCTTCTCTTATTTAGGATCACTAAGATCCTTGGGATCAACTTCTCCTCCAAGGTATAGTTGATTTTTGTAACATTCCAAGCTTACCAGGGTAAACTAGTCCAACTAGCTCCTAAATACCTAGTCTTCTTCTTTAGTCTTCCCTCCCAGAATGCCCAATCTTCTACCTAGGATCTCTCCACACATTCCCTTAGACACTTAATGGTCTTCTTAACCATCTAGAGTCACTTTGAACCCTTTCCCACACTTTTGGACCCTTTACCAATCCAATTGATCTCCAATCCACTAGGAGACCTAGTTGCCCAAATGGCTATTAGGCCTAATTTCACTGTTAAGTATTAAAACTCCCAAATTCTCCAAATGACCTCATAAAAAACCTTGAGTTTAGGCCCTAGTTTTAAGCCTATTAATTAGGCCTCTAGACAAGTGGGCATAAACAATTGCCAAAATGGTCTCCAATATTTTTTTCTACTCCTTCAACCATTGAATCTCATTAGGGGACTATATATGGCTTCCAAAAAATACTTTTCATCCTTTTCCACAAGGCTATGGGTGCGCATGCTAAAGCACTACTGTCCTTGTCCCGACTCACATGTTCTCAGTAGTCAGCCATAGGGTTTCCAATTTGGCCTAAGAAAACCATTGCAAAAAAAAAAAAGCACATTATTTACAAGCCCTAACCCTACTTCCCTCGTGGTTCTAGTCAATTCCACCATTGGGTTCTTAGGTTAGAGCCATTTCTTGCCAAACAACACTGTCAAGGTGACTGCAACCTAGTGACCTTCAAAATGATTTATCTATGTACACTACAAACTTGAAGACAACCTATCTAATAGAAATGAAAATTTAATCCTCTAAATTTCCATGAAACTTGATCTACTCTACCAATCTATACAATACATACAACCTAAAGAAAATAGTATAGTTCTAGCCCAATAGTTCCATAGATGTCCATACAGAAGTACAAAAAATTATATTTGTAATCCACATTTCCATTAACCTTCTCCAAGAATATAATCCATGCTTATATCCCAAGCATGGGTGGTTATAATTGATCTAACCAAAAAATTTCTCCATTCTAGCAAAAGTTGTCAAAGTTATTTGAGCAACTTTTCAAAATTGCTAGCAACTTTTTGCATAATGATCATTTTGGCTCATTTTGACAACTTGATGGTTGAGTGTGAGAATCTTGAGCCAAGATGAGGTACACAGGGTCCTTAATCAGTCCTCAAACAAACCCTACATAAAAAGAACAAAGTTTCACTATTCTAAGCCAAAATAACAAATTTTAGCAACTTTTCACGTAGTGAGCACTATAGGCTCTTAGAAACATATGGTTGATCAACTTTACATCCAACCCATTATAATTTATTCAACACACCCATAAACAACTAAAAAAACCCCCTAAACACTTAAAAGCATCAAAAGGGGAGATGCCCTACACCACTAACTATGTCCAAGGCATCTGCACACTAGAGGCATACTTCGCCTACTAGGCTACCTACATACATGTATCCATGAGATCAAGACCCTTGAACTACTCACTCTAACAAACATTTAGTTCTAGTTTCTAATTATTTTTATGTAACTATATTCTTATAACCACTGGTGAGTTTTACGCACCTAATACAACTCCACCATCATACACACACTCAGGCAAATCAGACAGTTTTCTATAATTACAATCCTATAAATAGTTAATTTAATTTTAACCTATATAGTCCTAACTCACTCCTTATATAGTTATGTTTAAAATCTTGTGACAATACCCATGGCCATGCTACTTATTGAGTGAGTTTTATTATTTTTCTATTGTGCAAAGATCTCTATGTTTATATCATACATACATACATACATACATAAATACATACATACATACATATACAACAATCACAAGAGCACGATAATGAAATCCTAGATCTCCATAGATCTCTCTATATATATACATACATTTACATAGATACATACATCCATTTGCATATGCAATTTTATCACCTTGGAAGGCATTGGAAAGCATTTGATTAGAAATATGGAAAAGTTGCAACAATTGACAAAAAGTTTTCATGCAACAAATATTGTTGTTGAGCAACTTTTTTCGCAAATTTGGAAGGTCAATAGTCATTTTTTTTTTTGATCGAACAAGTAGGAATGTATATGTAAGGTCAAGAGATATAGCCTAGAAATGAATGATCTTTAGCCTAGGAAAGGGTTGGAGTTGATATGTATAGATTTGAATCAATAAGAAAGGAATTTTGGTGGGAAAATATGTGTAGACAACAAGTACAATTTTAAGATCTACTAGGAATTTTATAGTAGGTACATGCTTATATTATGAAAATTTGTGTTTTTGATTCCTAAAAAGGTGCTAATTAGTTTGAGGCCTGTAGGTTAAGCTTGAAGTAATTTTGATTTATTTTATGTCTGCTAGTTACCCTAATATGTGCCTAGGTTTTTAATTGAAATGAAGTCTCCATCCTAATCCCCATGGTGGAAAACCCTAATTTTTGTTGTGTAGAAGGGGTATAGGATGGAGATGAATGTTTTACTTTTTATTTTTAGAACACCCACCTGCTTGGAGTACCTAGTTTAGGGGCAAGTAAGTAGAGATAGTGCAAGAGATGAAGCCACCTAAGATGTTTTAAGATGCTAGCTTGTGAAGACATATAGTTCCCTATAGTCAAAATTCTTATGAAAGGATGAATTGCAAAACCAATTAGTTACAATGATAGATTCCTTATATAACAATAAAAAATGAAAACATGTAAAATTGGCCTTCTTAGATCTCTTGTAAGTGTTGTCTTGCTTGGGCAATAAACAATTTGGCCTTCTTAGATTTTTGTGACCACCCATACACATATCTTGTGTTCTTTTAACATCTTCAACAATGTGATGAAAAAAATCATGACCTTTATGCCTTGAGTCTACAATATATATCACATGTGCACCACTATCAACTTGAGTGTGAACTAGAAAGACTCAACCATGTTATTGAGTTCATGTGAAATGGACGCTACCTCATGATCAAAATTATTTTTACAAAAACTAAAATAAATGTCAGACCTTAGTTACATGATTTCAACATCTATAATGGGCTAGGCCATGATTGTAATTTGATCCATTTTGTGATCAACGTGAAGTCTCAATGGTGTACTATGTGCCTCCTCTTGATCCAAGGTTTTTTCTTCTTTAGGGATACAACATGATGATTTATTTTTACATTGATTTTGATGAGTTGTAGTTCATAATTTGCAAACAAGCAACCCTTTTCCTTTCCTTGTTCTTGCACAATTAACTCTTCACTTCTCCCAATGATTCATTACTATATTTAGATTTTTGTTTACTTTTTACATTTGATTTGATACCTAAAAATTGTGGGAATGATAGCATGCCTTGTATCTTGTGAGGAAGGGAGTGATACTTATCATAACTAGCCACAATTTCTTTATTTGTAGGTGTAAGGCTACAAGGATTACCTATTTTTGTAGATGGAGATGAAGCATTAGTGTGACTAATTTTTCTTTATTATCCTACTATCTATTATCCTATATTTACTAGAAGATATAACTTTATAAACCATTTTAATTTTTTGGCTCATAGCATCAAACTGTCATCCTTTGGTACGTGGTTGAATTTTTTTATTTAGTGCATACTATGATTACTTTTGTTTACATCGCTAGAATCTTCATAAATATTTGTACAACCATGACCATGTCCTATGGAACATGGGACAAAACCATTAGTGAACCACCATTCCATATCACTACACATGTAACCAAGCCCATATAAGGACTGACAACTTAGCTAGAAGATCTTCACATCACAATTAAGAAAGGTTTCACAAAGTTGGAGGTGCAAGGAGGATTCAATATTATTATTTAAGCACTGACAAAAGAGGCAATTGGTTGACTCTACTAATCCTAGATGAATCTTCAAGGTCTTTTGTATAACTTCTATGATACCTCATTTTTCCTCGAGTGGTCCCATGCAACTGCTTGCCACTTAATTTTCAATCATAAGGTATAATGTTGAATATTATCCTAAAAAGGGGGAGCAATGAAAACTTAGGAATTATAATTAATATCGTGGGTGAATAGGTGCATGCTAGAAATATGCAGCAACTGCTTAATCATTCCATCCTTTTTTAACATTTCCCTCTAAATTGTACTTCCATAAATACAGGTGATTCGATATATTTACCTAAAAGAAAAGTGTGTATAGATAAGCAAAGAGCCATAAATATCATAGGACCATTAGCACAAAGAAAATACTTGTAGAAAATTTAAGAAACATCTGTTGAAAAATTCTTTTCTTGCTAGCTAGGGCATTCACTTAGTTTGGCCACCAATGCCCTTGAATTAGCAAGAGCCTAGATTATTCCAAATTTCAAAAGAGGATATTAATAGAGATAAAGTTAATTAAGGTAGTGGTCAACCTCATAATGTTCCCTATTTATCACCCTAATTTGAGTCTTGAATCTTTTCTATGAAGTTCCAAACATTCCTATAGAGGGCTTCGTAGAAACCATTAAATACCAATGGGCTATGTGAGAAATTTAATGAGCATTGAATCCAAAACATTCTAAGAAAGTGATTGTGTTGATTCATGCTCAAAGATATTTGAAAATTTAAATTCTATTAAATATTAATGGCCATGTGAGACATTCTTGATTGTGTTGGTTATTTATTTAGCATGGGTTTCACCATTTGAATTTTCTTTTATTGATATGCTAAGTCGAACCCTATAATGTCGTATATGAAAGATATGGATCCAAAAAAAACTAGTTCCATTATGCAAGATCAAAGCACTGAAAAACCTTACCTTGAATGACTCTTCATCATGCCTCTGAAGCCTCACACCCACACTTTTCTACGTGAATAAATGAATTTTCACTTTTCTTTCTTTTATTTTATATCCTTGACAATGTCAAAATTTCAATGAAAAATGTAACTGACAACAAAATTTTGATATTATCATGATCATATTATTTTAAAAAAATGAATTTGACAAGCAAAATTGGCCTGTTGTCAAAATGCAACCCAAATGTATTAGTGGTAACTTGGAGTCTCATGTCTTCTCATTTTCATCTTGAATCCTTTTAATGATCTTCAACAAACTCTTGTTTGTGGACTCTGCTTTCATGCTTCCTTGAGGATGATATGGAGATGAGGTAGATCTAGTGATGCCATATCTATCATAGAATTGTATGAACTCATATGATCTAAAGCACACATATTCTCTATCCTAATTCTTTTTGGGCATCAAAATCTAGTGATTATATTATTTAGCAAGAAATTGTTTAAAACCTTGCTAGTTGCTCATTTGGTGGGGATAGCTTCTACTCACTTTGTGAAATAATCAATTGCTACAAGGATCCATGAATAGCTATTGCTGGATTTATTAGCTATCTCTCCAATAAAATGAACTCCCCATTACTGGAAAGGGGCTTGAACTTCTACAGGTTTCAATGGTGTGTTCTTAGAGAATTTCAACTTGCTAGCAAACCTTTGACAAGGGTCACACTTCCTAACTAGATGATGATCATCTTTGAACAAACTTGGCCACAAAAAACCAATCCTCATTACTTTGTGGGCTATTTTCTTAGCAATGTAGTGGCCACCACATGCTCCAAAATGCGTCTTAGTAAGAATTTTGACTAACTCCTCATAGTTGACACATTTTAATAATACTCCTTCAAAATTCCTCCACTAAAGTTTTTCTATCAATAATAATGTATCAGATTGCTTGCAACTTCACAGATCTCTTTTCATTATCGGTCAGTCTAGGTAGGGCATCCATATGTTGCAAATAGTAGATAACATTCTTATACCACTGACAACAATCCATATCACAAGTATAAGGGTGGTTATCCTCATCTATACGATCAATTTGGTTAGCATCTAAATTAGATTGAGCTATCAACTTTTCCAACCCTTGGCCTCTTACCAATTTTTTTATTTGAACATCTATGTTGAACTCTTGAATCCTATTTATCCACCTGCATCTTCTGCTAGATACCCCTTGTTGACAAAATATGTCTTTTAAAATAACACTTGGGATAAAGGCTATAAAAATTGCACCAAGCAAGTAACATCTAAAAGCTTTGACTTCCTTGACCAAATCATATTCATGTTTCTCATTTATGTCATATTTGAGCTCTGTAGGTTAGAGTGACTTACTGAAGAAGGAAATAGGTTGCTCAAAACCCTCATCACTCTTTTGAAGCAAAACCACTACAACCATACAAAAAGATAAGATAATGATGTTAATGTCTGACAAAAGACCAACAAAGGGTCCAAGGGACTAGAAGATACAAAAGGACAAAAAAGATACTTGGTAGGAGCACCAAACGGTGTCTAAAAAAGAATGAGCAACAAAACAAAGAGAGGAAATGAGAATGAATAGATGAAAGGACTAGATATCCTTTTCTCAATACAAAGAAATCCATAACAGAAGGATAAGACCCAGGGAGACAAGGGGCTTGAGCCTAAATCCTAGTACTGGGAGTAGAATGTTGTTGCTAGTTGAATTCATGATGTGGTCTAACAAATCTGGTGTGTCCCGATGTGGTTGTATCCAGTGGCTACTTCCCACCCCTAGAGGGTGACAATGGGGGAAGAAGGTAGTGATGAGCTGATCCAAGATTTTACTCTGATGAAACATGAGCTATAAAGTGTGGTAATAGAGTTGCAAAGTCTCACAAAGGTAGAGGGCTAAACACTGCTAGGTAGGGTAGCTAAAGAAGGTCGACAAAGATCTGTAATCTCTAAATAGGCAATGAAACCAACCTTTGATCTCATAGTAGATGGTACATCTAAAGATGAAATGGATCTCAATCTCTATCTCAGATAGAGTACAAAGGTAATGATGCAATCATCTCTAACCAAGTGGTGATTTGTCTGACAATGCAACCTATATGAACCCACTCTAAAGGACCCCAGGGAGATATGAAGGGTTTAGCTCCAGTGCTGACTCAAGTAGAAAGGGCACGTAATATTCCCCACATGGATCTCAAGAAAATGCTCCAAGTAGAAGGCCATCCACGGGCACATACCCCTGTGTGGGTTAACCTAGGTTGTGGTGGTGTACTGTTTGTATATGTTAAGCCTAACATGCTAATTCAACTCATCCT